>CAWLCR010000063.1:0-195000 GCA_963855995.1 Muricea muricata
CTAGGGCAGCGAATAGGAAAAGAAAATTTCATTAACCATTTATCTGTCACGAGAAACAATTAACATCAGTAATAAAATGCCAGAAGTTTACTACCTAAGCTAAAATTGGCAATTAATTTAATTTTGTAATTTAATTCCCTAATGGATCTAAATTTCAACAGATTTTCAATAAACTCCCAACGGTGAAAAAATGCGATTTCGACCTGCAATTTTCATCGCATTTGTATTTGCTTGATTTTTCTTCAAATTTTATAAAAACGATGACAATTAAAAGCTAAAAGCCTGGTCTTTCCAACTACGTAAGAATTAGTTCTGTATGTTAAATATTGAACGCCCTAGAGCACATCAAAGTTCGATTACCTTTTTTTTGATACACCCTGTATATATATATATATATATATATATATATATATATATATATATATATATATATATATATATATATATATATATATATATATATATATATATATATATATATATATATACATATACATATATATATATATACATACATATATATATATATATACATATATATACATATATATATATATACATACATATATACATATATATATATATATATATATATATATATATATATATATATATATATATATACATATATATATACATACATACATATATATATACATATATATACATATATATATATATACATACATATATACATATATATATATATATATATATATATATATACATATATATATACATATATATATATATATATATATATACATATATATATATATATATATATATATATATATATATATATATATATACATACATATATATATATATATATATATGTATATATATATATATATATATATATATATATATATATATATATATATATATATATATATATATATATATATAAAATAACAAAGAAAACTGCCACGACTCCAAGATACAATGAAATTTTATTTATAACAAAAAATAGCTTAGACTTTCGTCAGCATGCCACCGCCTTCTTCAGAAGCTAAATACTATGAATACTGGCCTGGCTTAAATACTCTACAACAATAATTAAAACTAATTAATACAATAACTACAAAAGCCTAAAGAAACCTATTGTTGTGAAAAATCATGACTGGTATTCAAACCACGCAAATTAGTGAGTAAAGTGCCAATCCAAAAGTTTTCACACTTTCTTAAGTCATCATTGTGACTACAATTAACATAAACTTTAAATTAGAAAACTCGCCCCCATGCACAACTATGAAGTGATTAACCACACCACATGTTCTACGCCTATTTTTTATATGTGACTTGTAATTAGCCAAACGACTGGTAGGTTGTTTAGTATTCGTAAGATGTTGACATGTACATCTGTGAATGTGGTTTACTTGGCTCAGTGTGTGGCTTTTGGTTTGCAAGGCGTGGGTTCTACCCATAATTTTAAGTCTCGTTTGGCTAATTACAAGTCACATATAAAAAATTGGCGTAGAACATGCGGTGTGGTTAATCACTTCATAGTTGTGCATGGGGGCGAGTTTTCTAATTTAAAGTTTATGTTAATTGTAGTCACAATGATGACTTAAGAAAGTGTGAAAACTTTTGGATTGGCACTTTACTCACTAATTTGCGTGGTTTGAATACCAGTCATGATTTTTCACAACAATAGGTTTCTTTAGGCTTTTGTAGTTATTGTATAATTAGTTTTAATTATTGTTGTAAAGTATTTAAGCCAGGCCAGTATTCATAGTATTTAGCTTCTGAAGAAGGCGGTGGCATGCTGCCGAAAGTTTAAGCTATTTTTTATTATAAATAAAATTTCATTGTATCTTGGAGTCGTGGCAGTTTTCTTTGTTATTTTATATTAATGTTTAGTCTGTCGAGCAGAGGGAGTATATTTGTTGGATATATATATATCACCAACACATCCTATATCGTCGCATATTTGTTTCACAAATTTGAAACGCACATAACTCATGAATAGAGGATTTTGATAGCGAATTGTTATCATATCCATTATAAGTTATCGTAACACTTTTAAAATAGCCAATAAAAATTTTCGTTGCCAATGTCCTTCAAACTCTAAACCTTAAACTCTAAGCGCGCAAGGCACAATGGGAACGCACGCTCTTTCATCCTCGCCACAGAATAGAAATAAACAGAAAGGCCACTCGAGTCGGAACCTTTGAAGTTTGTGTCTCCACGCATGTCTCATTACGCATGTTCATTATGCAGGTTCTGGCCAGTCAATTGCCTTTTCTGGCCAATAGGAACGCTGAACTGGCCGTTCCGCCATTATTCTGGCCAGATAACTGCATAAAAATAGGGGGACATGTTGCACTGCTGAGTGGCCCTACTGTTTATACTGTGTCCTCGCATTTAAAATTAGTTGCAAGAAGTGAGACTTTAAAATGCCTCGACCATATAGCCAGGACTTACGCTTGAAAGCAATTTGGTTGACCGAAATGATAGGTTTTCAGATCGATGAAGTGAGTATCGTACTCGTTTTGAAGTCTTGCATGCAGTGAGTCTCCAAAATACTCGATACCGTATGTCCGTATTTTAGCAATTATGTATGCCACTATGCCCTAAAATTAGAACGTAATTATTATGCGCAACAATAGCTTAATTGACAAGCTTGACACCTCTGGGCCTCTGGGAATTCATCCTTTTGTACGGCAAAACAAGTTAGAGAGTTGTTTACATCGTCTCGCTTTGTTGGAACGAGTGAGAGGTGGACTGTACCTTCGCAGTTAATAGTTGATGTCGCTCAATTTCTCGCTTTGAATTGGCGATCACAATCATGCAGGCTATGGCGGCGCTTGTTTTGCCATGTTTTTGTTAAGTTTGTGGATGTGGCCATCACTATCCACTGCAGATTAAGTACAACTTACAACATCAGAGTTTTGCATTAATCTATTTTTACAGCACAATTACATACATATATATGAGATTACAAGGAATTTGGTTTACAATCATTTACCATATAAGGTCTATAATAACATCAGGGAATTTACTATAATTATCTTATCTATGGAATGATGGTCATTTTTATCTAATTATTTCGTTATCTAATTATTCTAATTATCCAATTTTCAGTACATATATTTCCTTCGTCACATTGAGTGTTCAAACTAATGTCTCCTTTTTATAGTAACATTAACAAAATATTTGAGCATACTTTAACACCCCCATGCACTTGCTCTTTTATTTTGAGCTGCAATATTTTTTTTTGTGGTGTATTGTGCGCATGTGGTGTATTGTGCGCATGTGGTGTTCATGTTTCGTGTTTTCCTAACATAATTCCTCTAAAACTTTCTAGTTTAACTCTGCTGGCTGGCTTGGTGAAAACATCTGCTACATTTTCTTCGGTTGGAATATATTCTAAGCTAATTCGCCCTTCCCGTATCTCTGATCTAATAAAGTGATACTTTATATCTATGTGTTTTGATCTTTGATGCTGCACTGGGTTCTTTGCTAAATTCATGGCTCCTTGATTATCTATCATAATAAGTGACTTACCTTCTTTGATACCTACCTTCATGTCCAAACATAGCTGCATAAGGAATTTTGCTTCTTGTACTGCATTAGTGAGTGCTATATACTCTGCTTCACATGTCGATAGTGCGACAGTCGGCTGTTTTCGACTTTTCCATGATATCAATGGACCATGTTGTGAAAGCTGGAAATTGTAACCTTTAAAACTTCATCTGTCTTCAATGAACGCTCCCCAATCTGAATCACAAAAACCTTTAAGCAGCGTTAATGGGGAAAGTGACTTGGAAAAGGTCAATCCTAAATCTTAATTGTGTACCTTTCAGGTACCGCAGTACGTGCTTCGCTCAGTGAACTATATATGGTCTCTGGAACGATAACATTCAGTCTTTCAAGCAGAAAAAAAATGAAGCCTCAACACCAGTCTTTGACTCGGATTGGACGTCAGTCTCAGTCCCACAAACGTCAGAGTTTACGCGGATTGGACGTCAGTTTCATGCCCTTTCTGGAAACCGTTACACGGCCGGTATAAATTCAAACGCAATCACGAAAAGAATCGCAAACTCAATCTGACTCAATGCAATACATAGTAGGAGAAAAAACTGTATTACTCCTAAAATTTACTGCATTGAGTTTGCTGCGAAACAGTCAAATTAAAAAAGCAATAGCTATATTTGTTATGTGGCAATATAAAAAAAATGCGGCACAGTACGGAAGAAAAATGGTTTCGAAAAAATCTTGTCTCAAGTAGGTAACTTTTTTAAATCGCTAGCGTTTTATTTCACCAGATTGTAAAAGCTCTATAGGTTTTTGTGGAATACAAATCGAGCCATACAATCAAGTAAATCAACCAATAAGGCTGTGTTTGCAACGTTTTACAATTTTTAAATGTTTTATTACATCAAAAGTAAGCTATTTTTCAGATATACCTGAAATATACAATTCATAATTATTTGTACCACATTTGTACACTATATCTTACATTGGGATGATACATGGATGTTCATTTTCACATTAAGGGATTTATTCCGTAGTGATTTTCGTGGCTGGGTGTCAAAACGTAAACTAGTTGTTACTAATGCTAAAGCATGTTTTAAACAATCTCTTCATGTGTACAAGTGAAAATAGCTATTAGGTTTCTACTTGAGATATTCTTGTTCAAATAAAGCTCTCAATACATAAAAAGTTTTGAAAAAGAAAATAAAGTAGCTAACAAGACAAACATGATAGCACAGCAAGACAAATAACATAAAATACATTTGAAGAGAAATTTTTCTGTGTGGGACTGTAATTGCTCCTAGTAGCTAACAATTGGTATGCAGTGCAGCCATGAAAGGCAAAGTATTGATGTATGCAGAGACAGCAAAAGATTGACAAGCGTGGGGGAGGGGTGTAATGTTCATATATTTTCATATTTTTGTATTCACCAACCATAATTTTTTTTCAAAAAGATAAGTAATATATACAGAAGACAAACATATGAATATCACACCCTCCCCAATTATCAATCTTCTGCAGTCACTGATGCATTAAAACTATGCAGTGAACTAAACAGTTGGTTGCAACACAACACAACTCAGCTTAACTGTACAAAAAATATGTTATTTTAGGAAAATGAAATGAAATGGCACCATATGGGATGCAGATCATGGGGAAATACCGTCCTTGTACTTAATTTGAGATTGAATAGCAGTAAATTATAATCAGTGCTACACAATGGATTTGAATTTGATTGTATTTCCTGGTTTCTGACAGACTGAACACTGCAATTCTCAATGTTTTTATTGGATTTCTTCAAGCTCCTCCTAGAGAACTCTGCCACATACTGACCCCTTCAATCCACTGCTCTGCCATCTCTACCCATTTAATATGGTGTATGACATCTCTAGAAATGTACAAGAATTAGAATATAATAGTTTCAAATAAACTCTAGTGTATAGTCCAATGGCTCTTAGCCCCACTTAGCTCTACAGTCAGTGAATGACTCTTTAGGAAGTAGACTAGAAAGCCAATTTTCACAACATATAGCAACTACAATGGATAAAACTAAAAACTGGAATTCTGTTTTAAATTTGTTTAATTTAAGCTAATATAGAATATTGGGATACGTCAATGGTTTCCTCATCACAATATTCACATTACTCCTGAACAAGTCAAATGTTCATTCTGTATTTAATAGCAACTTGACTGCAACCTCCTCTTTCAAATGAGCACTGCCAAAGAAAGCTGAGACAAAATTCCTTCATTTTGAATATTCCAGTTTTGACTTAGAGTGTTGAAAAATAATTAGTGAAAAAATCTATTATTATGGGGCATTTTGACTGTTTTCCACTGAAATCAAGTCTGTATTAAATATCTTAGACTTTCTATGTCTTTAATTTTATCAGTAATAAGGAATTTAAACAATACACTTTTCAAAAAGTCTAAATATTCCCCAACGTTTGCTATGGTATTAAGTGATCATAGATGGAGATGACAAAAATTTACAAACAAATGACTTAAATATTAAGATACAGTGGCTGTCTGAAGAACTCTTATTCAATAAGCATCTAATGCATCATCTCCTAATAAATTGTATGGAACATTAAACAGTAATCAGTCGTTACATCAATACCACATGTGAATAACATTTTTGTACTGATTTTTAACATTCCTATAAACAAGTTAACAATAGAAATTAAACCTTTTTTTCTTCCATTTATACGATTTATTTGCTTCATATCATGAGTTCGTTTTACTAACAGAAGAGTTCAAACGTACCTTAAACGAAGTTAAGGTAATTCTTGATCCATGTTTTGAGAAACTTTCATCGATCCAATAAGTTTTAGGGAAATTCGAAAACACCGTAATATTTATCAAAGAATGAGATCCGAACCCCACCGCGACAACAGACAAATGATTTGTTAACCGCGCGGAAGACTAAGCCTTACTTAATGGCGAATGATGACGTTAGCAAAACGTCTTTTGGCTTCACTTTTCGCTCGCTGTTATCGTTCCAGATATTGAAAATATTGAGTTCACTGGCTTGGCTGTACCCAAGTCAGTTACTGTAGGCTCGGACATTTTCTGAGACAATTTTGTTACAATGTAACATAAGTCTGGTCTAGTTCCAGTCATCACGTAGATTAGACTACCTACAATTCCTCTATATATTCTTGAGTCACTAAATTTTGGTGATTTTATATTTGAAACCTTCTCAATTCCTAAAACACACGGAGTTGGCTTTGGTTTGCAATCCGACATTTTAAATCTAGACAGAATCTTCTGAATATATCGAGTCTGATTCATTTTTATACTGTTTTTACTGCGTTTGTACTCGGTTTCTAAAAACCATTTCAACTCTCCTAAATCGTTCATCTTGAACCTATTACCCAATGACGCTTTTACGATCTGCATAAATCGCTTGCGGCGATGATAATGTCGTCGACCCAAACAATAACAATAACACATCGATTATCGTCAATTTTCCGGTCTGCACGCGATTGAATAAATTCCTCGTGAATCAAAAAATCGTGTAGTAAATTATTCCAATTCCTACCGCTCTGTTTAAGTCCGTATAGTGATTTTTTTAATTTCCACACTAATATCTCACCATTCTCACCTACTTGTTCAAAGCCTTCGGGTTGCTTAATGTAGATTTCGCAATCAATAGGTGCATTTAAATAAGCCGTTTTTACGTTCATCTGATGGACTGTCACGTCTTGTTGAACTGTGCGTTGTAGTAAAGTGCGGACTGTGATCATGCGTGCAGTTGGTGCAAACGTTTCTTGGTAGTCAATGTCTTGCACTTGTGAATACCCTTTTGCTACAAACCTGGCTTTATATTTTTCTGTTCCATTCTGATCAGTCTTAATTGCGTCGATCCATTTTGCCCTCACTACTTCCCTGTCTTTAGGCTGGGGTACAAGTTCAAATGTATCATTGTCTGTCAAAGCGTTCATTTCAGTGTCCATGGCTTCTTGCCATTTAAATGCGTCACGCGCTTCAAGAATCCAGTGCTTGTTTGTAATTCACTGGGACACTTTCAAGTCTACAACAATAATCAACTGTATAACTTGTATTGTCATTTGCATCTTGTCCAAAATAACTTGGCTTGTTGCGTGCCCTAGTTGGATATGTTTCTGGCTCTGCAGAGATATCTTGCTCTATTGTTGTTCATGAGTTTGTGCTTGCTCATTTGTGTAATTGTGTTTGTACTTACTCCCTCCATTTGAATCTCATTCTCCACATTTTCGCGCTTTTCATCGTCAAATGGTCCTCTAGCTGGGATTATTTCCTCGTGACCATTTTGTTCGGCCTTAAGATTATCGAAAAATTTTACACATCGTACTCTTTCTACTCTATTGGTCTCAGGGAAAAACACTAAATACGATGGACTTTCTTTATCGTATCCCACAAAAATACCCTTTTGGCTACGAGCGTTTAGCTTTTTAGGGTTTTGAACGATCGCATAGCACGCTGATCCGAACACATGCATATTACTCAGGTTTGGTTGCTTACCGACCAAAGCTTCGTAGGGTGTTTTTCCTAGACGTGGATTAATACATCTATTGCGATTCTAGACCGAAGTCATCACAGCATACGTCCATAAATTTTTGGGAAGTTTTGCCTCGAGTAACAGACATCTTGCCATGTTAAACAAGGTTCGACATGTTCTCTCTACAGTGCCGTTCTGGTGCGGCGAATACGGAGCACTTGCTTCGTGTTTGATACCTCCTTTTCGCAAGAAAGATTTAAATCTATAATTCATAAACTCACCTCCGTTGTCGCTACGAAGCCGCCTGACTTTCCCATATGATGCCGCGTCAGCTAGAAATTTTTCTGTAGCTTCTACAGCGTCACTTTTCTGTCTCAAAAAATAGATCATGTTTGTACCTGAAAAATCGTCTACAAATGATAGTGCATATTCAAATTCATCTTTGGCCACGGGCTCTATTGGCCCGGCCAAATCACAGTTAACGAATTCTAGAGGTACCTTTGCTCGCTGATCTGGTTCCCTATTCCTTGTCTGACACATTTTGCCTTGAGGGCATACCTCGCATTCTGCCTCCTCGTAGTCGGTAATTTTCATGCCTTTTACTACCTTCTCTATTTTCCTAACATCTCCATAGTTACAGTGTCCTAAAATCCTGTGCCACTCCTGAATTGAGCTAGTATTGTTAACTGAAGATGATATGCTGTTTAAATAATAAAGACGCCCTTTCTTCCTCATTTCAACTACCTTTCCTTCCTCTGTGGTATATTTACTTACCTGTTGACCTAGGACAACTGAGGCCCCTCTATCTACTTCTGCTGAAACTGAAAAAATGTTTTGGTTGTATGATGGTATGTAGAGTGCATTATGCAGCATTGCCTTATGTAAATTACCTCTTACATCAAATAATTTTACATTTGCATTACTCTTCCCTAATACAACATTTGCTTTGCTACCATCGGCTAATTCCATAAAATGTGAACTAGAGTCAAAACTAGTGTCAAAACTTACGAATTTAGAGCTGTCATTGATTATATGACTTGTTGCTCCCGTGTCAACATATAGATTTGTGTTTTGCGGTCTTCTTCTGCTTCCATCTTCTAAATCTTGCAAGGTGAATGTGAACGAGTGTTCATCGTTGTCTTCTTTGTTCTCTTCTTTCTTGGGCTCCGTAACCTCCGTTGTGGTCTTTGCGGAATTGGTTTTTCCAGATCTACAATCTTTTGTGTTATGCGTTTTGCTTTTACACTTGGCACACCATTTTTCGCTATTGATCCAACACTCCGACATTTTGTGACCTTTCTTATCACACTTGTAGCATTTTCCCTCAAAACGCTTCGGTTTCTTCTGCGGTTTGGCAAACATCACATTGTCTTTGTCATCAGTGGGGTGGCAACTCTTTTCATTTTCTTCGTAATTTCGCAATTGGATCTTGAATTCACTGAAGGTTATCGGTTTTTCTCGTTGTATGACCACGGTTGCGAACGTTTTGTAGCTTATCGGTAGTCCCTTCAAAACCATTGCGAATAGTAATCCGTCGCTTATTACTTCTTCAGCTGATTTCAATGCCGTTGCAGCAGTCTCTGCTCGAATCATGTAGTCTGTCGTTGTCTCGTTTTCACCCTTCTTCAATGATGTGAGTTCCGTATACAGAGCAATAATTCTCGGCTTTCCTATCCCTTGATAATGTCCTCTCAGAACTTTCAACGCTTTCCTTTCATCGTCCTTTGCTTCTCTTATTATAAGACACAAACTTCTATCGTCCAGATGCTGGACCAGCTTCGCAAAGCCATTTGCGTTCTTTACCTCATCTGGCGCCTCTTCACCCTCTCTAGGAACGAACACATCGTGAAGCTTTTTAATTCTCATCAACGACAAAAAATTCACCTCCCAGAGTTCATACTTGCTTTCGTCTCCATCAAAGACAAGTCCTCTTGGGCGTCTGCATCTTTCCTTTGGAGCTATTTTATACTATATCCTGGCATATCGAGAACAGCTTAACTCTGTGGTTTTCTTCCATGTTAACTTATTGGGAATCTTCAGGTTCGCCTGAATATCCAAGAATCTACGCCATGAAGTTGAAGAGTAATGGAGAGACGACTTTCTTGATACTATCACCAGCGATATCAGAAGCTGTACCAAGGAGAAATATACTATCGAATATGTTCTCTATGTTCTAGGGCAATCATATACTAATCTCTTAATGGCATCCTACTAGGTAGTACTGGGGCTCTCCATCACAGATATATCGTGGTTTTCTTCACTATCTTCTGCTTCATCCTCTGTTGTCTCGACGTCACTAATTAAGTTCATTAGTGTTTAGAATCATCTCGGCGGCATCCCCTTTACAGAGTTCCTCTGCATAAAATATGTCGCCCACAATTTCGAGTTTTTCTCGTTTTTCCAAATTCCACTCGTGTTGATATAACTGTATACGGAAACACGGAAAAATGTTTCATATTTCTTAAATAATACATACCGAAGTCTTTGTCTTGAATATGAACTAAAATTCTTTGGTCTTCTTTCCTGGTGGCCGCCTCAAGCTTTCCACCATCGACGGTTTCGGCAGAAATCAGATTATCCTGTGTACGTTCTCTTGTTCTCTGTAACATATAAAAATAAAAGCAATCGAATTTTATCATTCTGTGTCGTTTATTGTTGCCGATTGTAAAACAAATACTAATTTCATTATTGAACAGCACTTACCGAATCAGTGATGTATGACTTTTCTTGCTCGAAGATGATGAAAATAGGAGGCAAAATTGCTTGGTTTCTCGTACTGGGTGTACATTTAACACTCGTATTGGATCTTAGCAATTTTGGACTAACAGGTAATTCTTCGGAAGCTGGCTCAATGACATCACCCTCTGGATCATTTGTTAATTCTATCTTATTTATCCTATTTTGGGCGTGTTTAATGAGACTGACGTTGGTAAATTTTGAATAAAAGCCCCGATGATAATGTAAGTTACTGGGACAAGTGGGTCCATCGCCAGACTTGTTGCTATTGACTATGGCTGACGATTTCTGAGCTATTTTTCTCTGTTTGCAATCAAGTGATAGCCAACGTGGCATGGCAATGCACGAATTTTGATAATGAATTCTCTGAAAAAGCAGTTAATGGCCCTTCCTCGCCTTTGAAAATTGAAATGTATTAAATATCGTATCAAGGCAGTCACGCTTGAAAGTGAGCCCACGATTTTCAGCGGTTTCATTATAAAAACAAGATGGCGGACAGGAAAAAATACATAGATATAGGAGACCTAGATTGCTGACGTATACCTAGCGCGCGTGACCCCCAATAGACGAATCCAAAATGGCGTCGAAACCGGGCAAAAACATTAGGAATGGTATTACGAAAAACACGTTTTTGAGCTTTTTTGATGGTTTAACTGCTGCGAATCACGTTCAACTGGACGTTTTTGAAAATAGATCACTATTGCGGAAGTTTTGAACGCAAAATGAGAAGAGTGGGCTAGATTCTTAAAAAAATATCGTTTGATGAAGTTTTCAAGCAGTGGACGTTTTGACCGGTTTCGTCAGTTTGTGTGGATTCTTGGACTTTTAACACTTAGGTTCACGATCGATCGCATATAATTAGAAAACGATGTTTATCATATATCAAATATCGTTCTTTAAAGACTTCTGGAGTAGACAACTGGTTGTTTAGTATGTTCTTGTAGTAAATCTAACTATTTTGCAAATTATTACTTCTAGTGATTTTGAGTGTTATTTGGATTTTTGCTTAGTATTAAATGTGAAATTGAATATCTGCATAAAATTTGTCCTTCAGTACAGGTACACTACAAGTTTTGCAGGAGGCGTGATGATTGACTTTAAGTTAGGATATGCTAATAATGGACATGCAGCAGTTCTGCTTTGGGCTTGCAAAGATGTCATATTTATTATTAATGGTTTGCAAAGATGTCATATTTATTATGTTTATTAAATGAAAATTGAAACCTATAGGCAGAAGTCAATATTACAAGTTATACTGCTTAATTATCTCTGTAGCAATCCTAAAGAATATCTGATTTTATAATAAACTGTTTTGCAAACACTGTGTTCACATTCCCACCCATTTACAAGCATTTATAAATGTCTTGTTAACAAGCTTGCAGGAGCTTTATAAAATTACAGTATTTCACAACTTATTTTCATCTTTGCAACACATTTTTCACAGGCACAGCTTGTTGACAAATGGTAAGATTTTCATGTGCAGATTTCAATATTGTAATTGATTTTGGGTAAAATCGGAATCACATTGGCAACCAGCAATTTGTTTTTTGAACTTTATTAAGCTGTACATCTATAATTTATAACACCAGACATTTTCTGAGTTTTGATGACACAAAACCTGGTCATTTTAACGGATCTTTGCTTCAAGTATATTAAATGTTAATTTGATTCATGCATGTTATCAAGCCCCATGCATGTACACCTACACTTTAATAATATTATGAGTCTCTTAAACTATGCTTAGCTTCTCAGATCATTGCACAAATTATATGTATTGATATCAATAATCATAAATCAATAGAAACCAATTGGAAACATGGGTTTCTTTCATACTTATTTAAATAATTTGTTGTTACATTCGTGCTACTTTGTCAGCAGATTATACACAAACAATCATTTCTCATAAATTTATAAAAACCATAATCAACAAACAAACAAACAAACTAAATTCTAGCTGGGGTTGATGTGCAGTCATAATAGCTGCTGATACTGAGGAAATTAACCCATGATATTTTTCATAAAATTCGGCAAACGCTCTCCTGTTCACAACTAAAACATCGATAATATACATCGTGTACGAAACAGGGTTCGAACGCTTTATATCAATCTTGACCTTTAATTACTTTGCGTTTAGTACTTTACACGTTTCACCATCCCGGCACACGGTTTTAACACACTTGTAAAATTCCTACAGAAACATGCATTACAATTATATTACAGTCCTTTACATATAAACAATATTTACACACATACATTATAGATTAGGTAAACTTACCAATGTGCGGGAATATGGCTTGCTTTACTTGCTTTGCTTTTACTTAATACTTCGCTTACTTTGCTGAATACTTCACTTACTTTGCTTTGAAAAAACAGGGTGTTGGCATTATATACCTGTTTAAATATTCATGTTCGTCATGCATAACTAATATATAATATAATAGTCATTGCTGTTGAATTAGCCACAACACATCGTTTCCTAAATATACTGGATCGATCGTGATTCGAAGTGCTAAAAGCCCAATAATCCACACAAACTAAAGGAACCGGTCACAACGTCCACTCCTTGGAATCTTCAGCGAACGATAATTTTGTAAGAATCCAGCCCACTCTTCTTATTTTGCGTTCAAAACCTCCGCAATATTGATCTATTTTCAAAAAAGTCCAGTTGAACGTGATTCGAAGCAGTTAAACGATCAAAAAAGTCCAAAACCCTGTTTTTCGTAATACAATTCCTAATTTTTTGCCCGGTTGCGACGCCATCTTGGATTCTTCTATTGGGGGTCACGCGCGCTAGGTATACGTCAGCAATCTAGGTCTCCTATATCTATGAAAAAATATTAAATAATATGTCGAATTTTCGAAGGTTTTTGCGGACAAACTGCAGGTTTTTGGAGATGTAAACAACCAAATTCGTATTCAGTAAGTAAAAAACTATAGATTTGTGTTGTTTTTAAGTAGTCATGACATATGGCATGCGAAGATTATGTTTTAAGCATATTTTAAAGGTACAAAATACGGCCTATATCTTTGTTTGTTCGTTGAACAGTCTCCATACATGAAACAGAGAGCCACTGTCGTTTGGTCATGATGATATTTATCTTGCTTTTTGGAATCTGCAAATGAAAATTTGCATTCCACTTTTCACTTGTGGTAGTGGGGGGGGGGGGGGGGGGGCTGTGAAAACTAGTAATCACGATAGCTGAGGAGTCCGAATTGGGCATTGCCGTATATAAAGCTAATTGAAAAAAGTTTTCCTTTGCAAACCTTAAACTCTAAGCGCGTAATGGATAATGGGGGGGGGGGGGCAAGATCAAGTTACACCATTTGTAAAGCGGCTTTCCTTGTTTTCTTTTTTTTGGTTGGTCTTCATTACTCGTCTACAGAATGGACAAGATCTTTTCCAGACTTTGATTTGCTTATCCAGGCATTATAATTTTGGATGGCTTTAAGATATTTCCGCCATATCTCATTTTGTTTAAATACTAATTGACAGTGTAATAGTTGTGACGTCATACTGTGTGTCTGTCGCCGTGGTCTGTCCTCTATTAGATCAACAATTAGGTTTCGGCGAAAGTGGTAAAACGTTTCCGCGTGTTATGAATATTTATAAACTGAAAATATTTATAGACTCTCTGGGCAGATTACTGAAAGGGCGCAATGTCCAAGAGTCAATTCATGTATGATATGCAGCAATAAAAACGAACTCCACGGAATACACACAAACAATAACTTTAATACCAGTTAATACAATGTTCTGTTGTTGAGATTTCTCGATTATTTTGATTGATATTCTTAGATAGGTTGGTACGGTATAGATGTGGTATAGATATGAAAGGTACGCTAGAGATACGGGTTCGAACTATACAATTAAGAAAAGAATTACAATAATTATAGCATACGCGCGACCTAACATGGAAAATGTTACTGAATACGATATAACATGTAACACGATTAAAACCTGACAAGACACTAACGAACTGACTATTACAACAAGATAAATGTAACTTACTTTGGTTGGCGCACACCAAACTTGAATAGCAATAGATAATTGTCCCCTTGAATATATAGTTTAACGTTCTTAACTGTATTTGCGTTAACAACAAAAGACATTTGGTATCCCAAACCCAAAGACCTTAACAGAGAGCATGCATTACGTTGTCATGGAAATGACAACATGTCAATTAACTAAATAACGTTTCAAACCTACAATATTGTTGATGCAGACAATCAAACAGCTTCAGAACAAAGCAGTTCACTAACAATTCAGGTTATTGTTGCATGCACAATTGCAAAAGGAGGTAAACTTAAACTATGATATATTGCCAGTGTAGATGGTTAATAACACTGTTAAAATGCAGCAAAAGTTAAATTCACTAATTCTCATGAAGTGCATGACAGAACAAGATTTAATGATTCAAATGAAGGCCTTTAAAGCATCAGAGGGCTTGTGTTTGAAACTTTAGATTTTGTTGAATGTTGTAAGTTAGCGATTGGAACATCTATTAAATTTTAATGGAGAAAAAGCATTTACAAACAAAACAACAAAACATGCAACAAAAATTCAAAAATACCCTAAAAATAAGAAAAATAAGAGTACAATTTGTTTCGCCCCCAAGTTGTTTCGCCCCAAAACTGATTCGCCCCAAGTCGTTTTGCCCCCAACAGCATTCGATATCAAAGCTGTTTCTCCCCAGAGTTGGTTTCACAGAAATGTATCCACCAATTAGAGCATATCTTGCTGAAATGGGATCACTAATTCTCAATTCGTCGATTGCTAAAAGATGCACCGTATCTGTGTGCATTCTCGCCAGTTAAGAGGTAGTCATGGATCATCATTATACGTAAATAGCACTGTAGCGCAGCTAATATACCATTTTCCGTCTCATAGTCTGTTCGTGCTATTAGTGGACATCGTCTCCGTCCTTCAAAATAGTCAAGGAAAAATGTGGCTACATTGCGCGGGGAATTGTTTGACTCTGCAACCTGCATCCATAAAACCTTTCGACTGCTGTACCCATCAACAGCTTTATGGATGGGAAAGCCGTATGGCTTCAACTTGCTGTACCCTTGCAAAACAAAATCCCATCTTGAAAACAATAGCAAAAACAATGGAATTCACTTGCCAAGTTAGCAAGTAGGGGCGAACACAATAGCTAAAACAACACATTTAAGATGGTGTTGAGAATCCAAAAATGCTGCTACATGTATTGCATATAACCCGTAAAAAATAAGTATGCGAGGTAATTAAAACAAAAAATGCAGGGTGAGTACCTTGTGGGGTTATGGCATTTTTAGATCCGTCGGAGTACCTAGCATCTATAATGTGCATTAATTTATTTAGCGTCAATATAAAATGTTTTGTTTTTGAATGAACTAGGGATTGCTCGAATAGCACAGGAATTAAGACATTTGGGTGTTGATTCAAGCTTTATGTTGCGCGTTCGAATCCCGCGTTGACAATATAGTAAATCGTTAAAATATATTAATAATCTTACCACCGCCCTCAGATTCGATATTTTTATTTGCCGCATTCATTCCACGGATACAGCATTTTCTACGAAGTTTTTCCACGGCTATAATATATTTTGCGGTTCTGCGGAGACAACATATTCTATGGAAACAACTTATTCTATGGAGACAACCCGTTCTACGGAGGTAACTTATTCTACGGAGACAATATATTGTGCGGAGACAACTTCATGTTCTGCGGATACATAATATATTCTACGGAGACAACTTTATATTCTACAGAGATAACTTATTTTGCAGAGACGACATATTCTGCAGAAACAACTTCATAATTTACAGAGACAACATTATTCTGGAGAAACAACTTATTTCAGAAAGACGGCTATTTCTATGGAAATATGTCGTTGTACGGAAATGTCTCCTACTCTACGGAAATGTATCCTATTTCAGGCGAATACATCCTACTCTAAAAAGATGCTTAATTCGAAGGAGATATGTTATAATGTGTGACCATGGCCCTTATGGGCCACCGAATATTCCTGCCTGATACCGCCAAATGTGAAAGACTGAAAGGGATCGTTGTTATTAATAATCTGTATTCAGGCGCAGGGGCGGATCCAGCGTGTGGGCTGACTGATGCATAAATCCAAAACCTCGCATAAGTAGGGGGTCCGAGGGTATCCTCCCCCGGAAAATTTTGAAATCTAGGGCCTCGGAAATGCGATTTCCAGCGTTCAGAGCGCACTTTTTATTAAAATTTTGACCCCGAAATTTTGAAAAAAATGCTGAATTTTAAAAACCTAACACTGCGTTCGCATTCCATTTGCGTTCCGAACGCGTGCCATTTGCGTTTCGAACGCGCTCCATTTGCGTTTTGAACGCGCTCCATTTGCGTTCCGAACGCGTTCCATTTGCGTTCCGAACGCGTTCCATTTGCGTTCCGAACGCGTTCCAAAGCGTTCCAGTGTATACCAGCTAAAAATGTTTCAAAGACATACATGCTACATTTGAAAGCGAGGTTTATCTGAGTCGTTTTATTGAAAATGTTCCATAATTATGAATCGATTACACACATTTAGCTGATAACAAGTGAATAAATAACGCACTTTGGTACTGGCTTATAGCAAGTAAAAATCAGCGAAACAGGAAAAACAACACTATCGCTGAGTGGAACGTGATAGGCCTAAGTTATACAATACACTGATTTTATTACCTGTATGTCAATAAACTGGCTTGGACAAGAGCAGTAGAGAAAAAATGAGTTGGGTTCTAACAGGAGCAGGATGACTGGATCATCAAGTTAAAGGGATACTCCGGCCCTGAAACAAGTGCAGTTTATATAAAAGACCTTTATGGCCCTACCTTGAAACGGCCATTCGTTCGCCTCAATTCTTTTTATTTACCGAATTATTAAACTTTGTTTTGCTGGTTTCGTAACCTATTACGGCCGCCATGTTTGCTCAAACTGGGGGGGGGGGAAGGCGAACTAGCTGACCTTTGAGCATTGAACTCAATATAACTGGAAGGCTACCTTTGGCGGGAAATTTGAAGCCACTCGTACCCAGCCTTTTCACGCACGACCAAACAAAAACATTTAATTTGCGTGAAAATCCGATGTAAACATGCCTGTCATTGAAATACTTTTGCATAACCACTTGTTTTTCAACCAAATAAATGTTTTCTTGTTTCAAAAAGTTGGTAAAATATCCTTAATATAGATATTTGTCATTCTTCATGGTTTATACGAAAATCCGTCTCTAAACTGTGCAGCAAACTCGGTGCAACAATCGTCCAGCGATACAGTAAACTTACATGTACCTATTTCATGCAAATTTTTCACGAATTAGTATCTACATATAGTTAAACAAACCATATGCTTTAAAATAAATGTTAGTGCCTTGGTTTAATTATAACCCCAGCAGTATAACGCGTGACTCTCAAGGAAAACGCGTGCAATTCGCGCGACAGCACGCTAAAGTGCGGGACTTTACCTCCAGACACGCGTGTCTGGAGGTAAAATTTGGCTTCAGACAAGTTCAGGTATGTTTCATAGGAGGTAGCCTTCCAGTTATATTGGCACTGCCTTTGAGTACTGTGACGTCATTGAGTGATAGAAAGCTTCTTGAACTATAAGCGTAAACAGTGGTATACCAATATTTTCACCAAGTCTTTAAATTTCGAGCGTCTATTCGATTTCCAAAAATTTTCAACAATGTCGCGATCAAGCTCGAGCACCTCTTCCGATGTAGACGAAGGTTTTGTGCCATGTGAACAGCCTGGTGTAAAGAATGAAGGCGATGAAGCAGAATATTCGCTTCAGCCTTATTTATTCGAACCAACAAGGAAACTGCCGAGTTCGGATGAAAGCAGCAACGGCGAGAACGAGAGTGAGGACGAGGGGGATTCAGGTTCTTCCAGTGACGAAAATCGCCTCAATAATTTAGAATGGTAAGTTTCACTTTGTTTGTTGCTCAATTCAGTCAATGGTAGTCTCACGAAAACTGTTCTCATTTACATAGCAACACTTGAGATTAAGCAGAAGTTGTTTGGAACATTTTGCCAAAATTAATGCCAAAATTAAACATATTCTCCGAATAAGTTTATTTACTTACTTGTGTCAGGTGTAAATGTGGTCATTGCCAAATCAAGGATAGAGCAGATGAATGTATTTGTTGTCAGGAAATCCCTGAAATGATAAATTTCAATGAAGAAGTCATGGCCATTAAGAAATTAAAAGAGCCCCTGACATGTGTAACTGACAACCTAGCATTTGCTAATGTGTGTCTTGATTACTTTGTACTCAGAACGGCATGGTATCAGTACAAACAGCAGTATGACAACCCATTTGAAGGTCCTGAGCATCAAAGAAACAGACATGTTGCTTATCGACAACTTGCACGATTAGGTTGGCAAGTTCTTGGAAGGCATGTTAGGGTAGTGCTTCCATCTTGCGGTGTAAGTTGCATCCGAGCCCATTAGCCACCACCTGGAGATGAGGATGAACATTCATATGTTGGTTTTAAACTACCATCTGAGGACTGGATAATTTGAGTCTACATATTTATTGTTTGATAAGTCCTTAAATATTATGATGAATAATTAATATCCTCATATACATGTGGTTGTAACCTAGCAAAATCATCTAGTGTAATCGTCAAGTAAAATATTTATATATGTATATACATGATTATATGTCTAATATTTAAAACACAAGCAGTAGTGCACTTTATCACATATAAAACATGAGGCACAGTTAAAGCACAAATTGCAAGTATTTTAAATGACTTCTAAAATGATCCATTTTATACACACATCATCAGTTTGTTTACGAAAGAATTTTCGACATAGATGTTCATAAGCCGAGAAAATCAAGGCAAAAGTTTGTGAAAATCTACATGTGTTGATCACAGACTCCTTGACAACTATGATTTCCTTTGTGTTTTGCTCATGAATTATTAATGAGTTTCAGAATTTCATATATAATATCTTAATGACTGTTGAAATCTTTTGGAAGATTACTTCCAAAAAGTAATGAAGGTTTCAGAATTTCATACTGTATATAATATCTTAATGACTGTTGAAATCTTTTGGAAGATTACTTACTTCACTCAAAATTTAGAGCATACTATTTTTTATCCACACCACAGTTCTAAGTTGGTTGTTAATTGCCCACTGAGTCGACCTGACAGTCATAGCTGAAACTAGGCCCACCTGGAGACATTGCCAGTGAAAATTGCAACAGTCATAGCTACTTTGGTTGAAACCTGCTAATATGTTCTTTTATTGCAGTTTCTTTGTCAGGTTTTTCCTTAGTTGCAATGTTCTTTGATGTTTTGATTTTCTTTGATTTTTTCTTTGAATTTTTCTTTGGTCTCTTGCATTTCAAGACATTTTCCATTAGCACATCAAGATACTTGTAATCCTTTTCCTCCATGATTGGTTTGACGACCCATGTTTTGCGGACTTTTGGGAAAACCAGGTTGTACCTAAGACTACCTTGTGATGATCCATGCTTGACCACAGCTTGTTTTCTGGAGCAATTGTGATTATTGTCTAGAGCAGCAAGTTGTGTTCGAGCAACCATTCCATCATTGCCAAAGTGCTGTCTTTTAGGACAGTACTTCAGCATCATGGAATGGTATACTTCAAGGTTACCAGTATGATGGAACTCAGTAACAAACTTGAGGTCTTTCAGTAGCTTCTTGTTGTAAACCACTTCCTCAAGGGCCACTTGAGCAGCAGTGCCGAGTTTCAGCCATATTTACTCTTTCATTTCTCGCCTTGACAATTTGTGGTGAGCACATTTTTTAAATTGCTTTGCCCCTCTCCACGAGTGCTTATTTGCAACATGGTTGACAATTGATGTCCATTTCTCAATTAACATGTCATAGTTGCCATCACATGTTGCTATGCTCCACCAGAAATGGGAAGAAACAGCCTGGATCCACAGTGATAATTCCTGGAATTCTTTCTTTTTACTTTTCTTGGATAACTTTTTGACCACCCATTTGGAGAGATGCCAGACATCATACTGGTGTACTATCTCAGAATGTTTCTTCCTCATTTCTGCTGTGATGGTTGTATGCCGATCAGTTGTCAAACATCTTACTTTGACGCCTTTCTCCTTCAGGTTGTTGAGTACTCTGTTGCATCCTTCTGCTTCCATGGCATTGGATGATGAGACCTCAGTTACTTGTACCACTTCAAAATCAAGTACTTTGTTGGTATTTTCATCCATAACTGTATATGTCCCATACTTTGCACAATGCCCAGGACTATCACACCGTCCATCACCACATATATCTAATTTTGGCACTTTTTTTACTTCATTCAATAGGCTGTCTTGGTGGTCTTTCCAGGCCTTGTCAACTACAGGAATAAGGAAGTTCTTTTGGATGTTATAAAAAACACTCTTACCAATGAAAGCCAAATTTAAGCGTTGGGCCAAAGAATTTATATTCTGGAAGGAATTGCCACTGAAGAGTATGGAACCAGCAAGTAATACACTGCCAGCTACCTTTGAATCAATCATTGGCTGTGATTGCCATCTGCTCTGGTGTCCATCAACACATAATGAGTGAACTACCACCATGCTGCCAACAAGATTTTTTGAGACCTCAGCTGTGGGTTTAGAACATGTAGAACATACAAGAAAAAGCTGATCAAGATTCTCTTCAAAAACAATAAATTTTTTTTGTTCAACAGGACCTTTTACTGATTCATTTTCGCTTTCATTCTCTGATTCAGTTTGACTTTCTGCAGAGACAGGCATGTACATGTCATCATCATCATCGTCATCAGCAGCAGAATCTACATCAGTACTGGTACATGTCAATTCAGAACATATACTTTCCTGAGGGGATACAATTTCAGCAGTTATGGGCATGGTAGCATCAGTAGTTTGAGTGTGGACACTTTCCAATGTCGGTTGATTATCTAGTACATCAGTGTGAGTAGCAACAGTAACAAATGTTGGCTGAATTTGAATGCCAGCACTCTTTACTGCTGGTAGATTTTTGCATGTTAACAGTTCACACTGAATACCCACTTCTTCCCCTAGTGTTTGGCCTGCAGTTGGAATGTCACCTTGGAAGGGTTCTGGGCTTTCAGTTTGGCCTTGATCCCCTTGGACTGATGACACTTGTTCAAGGCACTCTTGTAGCATCTTTTAATAAAGAAAGTAACATGATTTCTAAACAATGCTAGATATTTTAATATCTGCTATTGTTTTGAAAGTATGTCACACTTAATACATGTTAAAGCATGCTTTACATTACAATTCATATTATGTCTATTTAGACCTATATACAAGCCGATGTCGTGAATTATCAAACATTTGTTGAAAATATGTGGTGTAAAAATGACTTTAAAAGTTTTGATGAAATTACAGTAGTCAGTAGTAATATAATTAAACATCATACAGCTGCTGTTACAAAAATCAGAACTCTTCTCATAGACTACGTGTTGAATCTGGTGATAACATTCTTTTTAATAAAAGAACTTGCAAATGAGGTTGGGAATGAGCAACATTAATTTATTATTATATTATTTGCTTGTAATGCATGGTAGTCACTCAGTGTTTACTTTAAAGAGATTAGTAAATATATCCCCGTGGAATTGCCACAGTGATTGGAATCTTCAAATTTATGGAAGTATTGTGAACGAAGTCGTCAGATTATTTATTTTTGGTTGTTGCACGATACCAAAGTATTTATAAGGCCAGCGCTTTACCTCTTGCTTGGCTTGTTTAGTGCGCATTTGTTCCCTTTTCCGACCTGTTGTTCGTGGAGTTTCAGGCTGAGGGGCTGATTATATGGTCCCACTTACCCGGGATTAAGTGAAGCGTAAAATGATCTTGAGGTATTGAAAAATGTCATTTTATGAAACGAAACGACCAACGTTCGAATGCTTTCAGCATTGATCCAATACAAAGTCAAAAATAGATTCACCGTAACAAAAATTAATGCGATATACACCATTTTGTTTACTTCATATTTCGGCAAAACGAAAATCTCAAGCAATCAAGGATTAAACATTTTTTACAACGTAAACTATGACTTTTTTCAATACCTTAAAATCATGTTACGCTTCACGTAATCCCGGGTAAGTGGGATCATATGATCAGCCCCTTAGAACGGGGAAATACTGATGGGACCGAGTTTGGTTTCAATCTTGGTCTACGACGGTAGCCAGCTACGAGGTTTGGTAGTGTTTCCTCGAAGCAATCAGGCGTGAAATGTGCCGAACAAACAAATGAATGGTCGATGTTGCGTGGATTTACACGGCGAATTCTCACCATCCATGCTTGTCGCAGGCTAATATCTCTCGGAATTCGGTGATAGCTAACACCCTGCGCAGTCCGTGAGTTGTTAGTACATTCTTGAACCATGCAATGCGGCATTTTAAAACGTTTTTTACGCTGAACAACCAAGCGAGAGTGAAGCGCTGTACTTTAAATACCTTGCGTTTGGCTTTCTATCACTCAATGACGTCACAACACTGAAAATAAGGATGCACTGCCCCCCCAGTTTGAGCAAACATGGCGGCTGTAATAGGTTACGAAATCAATTAACAATGTTAAATATCTTGGTAAATAAAAATTATTGCGGCGAACGAATGGCCTTTTCAAGGTAGGCTCAGACAGGTCTTTCATATAAACAGCACTTGTTTCAGGGCCGGAGTATCCCTTTAAATGTTCAAAGTTAAGATTATTCCCACAGCAGCAGGATGACTGGATCATCAAGTTAAATGTTCAAAGTTAAGATTATTCCAACAGGAGCAGTCCTGATAACTGGTTCATGAAGTTAAATGCTCAAACTTAAGATTATTCCAGCAGCAGCAGGATGACTGGATCATCAAGTTAAATGTTCAAAGTTAAGACTATTCCAACAGGAGCAGGATGACAGGATCATCAAGTTAAATGTTCAAAGTCAAGATTAAAACACCAGCAGGATGACTGGATCATCAAGTTAAATGGTCAAAGTAAAGATTATTCCAACAGCAGCAGGATGACTGGACCATTCTAAAAAGCAAGCATAAAGTTCATTTTATATTGACTATTCAATCATTCATTAACATCTCACTCTCTCTAATTATTTGGCTGGCAAAACTACTTGTTTACAATCACAATTGATAATATTCGGCCTCTGCCTCTATTTCAAGTGCAAGTGCCTATATTATACATGTATACCATAATATAACATATTATTATCATATATTATTATCCCAATAATTATAATGTAGATATATTGTAACCAGTGTGTACTTTTCAGTCAACTCATCATTAATAAACAGGTCAGCTTGTAAGTTGTACTGTATTAAACTCAGGCCGCCTGGACAACATAACAACATAGTCTAGAACGGTAAGTGAAATGAACTTTACTTTTGCTTTATTGTTGTTATTTTTATCCCACTTGACAGGAAACTCTTGTTTACATTATTTTGTCAACAACGGCTTGTAGTAGCATCCCTTTCAATTTTGATCTGGCTTAAGTGGTTGGTAAGTGCCTAAGTGGTTAGGTTTGCAGGTTGCTGTGAATGCTGTCGCCTGTCGGTTGCATGTTGCAGCTCACCCTAGGCCAGTATACATATAATCTAACCATACCTCAGTTTCCTCTTTGCCATGAGTGATAATGTATATCCCTAAATACCCCTCAAATATTAAACAATGCTCTGTTTTATAAACTATAAATTCAACACATGTTTTGACATTATATATTTATATAGTTGATTTATAAAACACAAAATAATCAAAAATGTGCTATTATCTATTTATTACTACCGTAAACAAAGTGTAAATACAATTATTGTATAGTAACACTCACTTTAAGGCTCGTAGTGCTACTCCACGTTGCCATGCTTTTGTTGTATGTTTAGGGACAAGCGATTCAGCATAAAGATCTCTTATTACATGCTCTCCACTTCGAAATGGACTCGGCCAAAAAGACTTGTGAGTGATACACCCCTGATGCACTTTTTTCCCCAACGTGACGTAGTGATGCACTCTTTCCCATGAACGTGACGTAAAAAATTATGCTTCCACTGATCTGTAGCAGCGCAATGGAGCACTTCCAAGTTCCAACAAATTGCCGACATATTTGGCGAAATGCAATCGCGAGATTTGTACGCCGACAAGATATCGTATAAGTTCAGGAACTCGTTTTTGGACGGCATTCGCGTCTGTTAATACGACTTTCGAGTTAATTCAAGAAATATGGTTTTACTATTTATTTCATTTTGAAATAATATGGAAGAACTGCGTTCTTGTGTCATTTACAGTCAAAATGCTATTATTGCAATGCTTTAACATAAGTGTTATTTATTTGTAATTAGCATACTAATTTTCTTCAAAATTCTAAGCTTAAAAAATTCTGACTGATGCATTCGCATCAGTTGCATCAGTCTGAATCCGCCCCTGTTCAGGCGTCGCAATAACATATCGCCTACGCTTAATTCATTGTACGTTTAAACCACCGAAACGAAAGTTATCGCCAAATTCTTAAAATTACGAAGACCTATCTCTAATCGGGGGATCGAATTGAGTTCTTATAAATTAGCTGGCGTGATGAAGGAAGGCAGCCTGTCATGGCTATATGCGGCATGGCTAATCACAATATTTTTGGGTGTAATGAGTGTCAATTCAGGTAAGAATGAAATTAACCGAAATATAGCATTGATAACAAGTATCACATTTTACTTGGCCAGGGAATGTTAGCTTTCGTAGGAAAGTTATAAACGTGACGGATTGCCGATCAATATGTTAACGTTCCCAGCGAGATCGACGGCAATTTTAAGAAATTCCTGCGAGGATCGAATAGTGACGAGGCTAGATGTTGGTGATCGTTTCAGAACATTAACAAATGCCAAAGATGTATATTTACAGTGTCTCAAGCTTGACAAGTCTAGACACCATAAACGGTCTCGAACCTACGGCATATTCTGATGTTTTGATCGGGTGCTACTTGGCAATAATGAAACTATATGAAATATGAGCTCGGCGTGTTTTCAAATTGCACAAACACTTCCGTGTTGTGTTGGTTTCATTTGCTGTGTTAACTCGGTAAATTGGTTAATAATACGAGTTAAATTTGATATTTTCTGTGTTGCATCGAAGCAGTTCCGGCCACTATTTCGACGAGCAATGTCATCAGTGAGAAGTGATGTGCATGTATATAATTTGTTAGCAATTTCCAGTACGTTTCATATGACAGCGGAAGTTGATGTCATTATTTAATCTACATTGCCATGATGTTTGTTTACTATATTTAAAACTCCTGATCAAAACATGAGCGAAATTTCATGACAGTTGTATGTTTTTGTATCATGCAATGTATTTACTTAATGAATATATCATTATGTTGTTAGTAAAGGTTGTTAAACTGCATAGGCATATTTCCAGTAGAAAGAGATACTCTATAATTAGCAGAGCAGTTTAAAATATTTCTCCCCAGTAGCACCACCACCTGGAGATTGAAACTATATTATATTAGTATTTTTGTTGAGGGCTTGTCTATTGGCACCAAAATTTTGATTTATAGGTGGTATTTAATATTCTGCTTCCTTTCAGCATGAAATTGAACACAACCTTGTTCTATATAGCCCATGTTAAGGACATTGAATGGATAGGGTAACTTCCTTCTTCTCTATTTATAACTTCCATTTTTAATGGTACAGTTCTTTCCTCCCTTTTCAAAAGGAATCCCTATTATCCCATTCCTTAGCTGCCAAGAATAAACCTCTTTTTGATTGCATTGAACATTGAGTATTGCTATTACTGTTAGAGTCTAGCTGCTAACGACCAAAAAAGAGCTGAATTGTTCACTTTAGTGGTAAAAGCGTGAAACTTTGCATGGTTGTTACTAAACATGTCATAAACAATTTTTAATGGAGCCAAACTTAATTCAATCTCGGTCAATGTCATGAAATAGGGCATGCGCAGTGCGTGCGTCAGTAGATAAAAATTAGAAATTGAAATAATGTCTTATTTTGACTGAATACTCTTATGGAGTTTCTAAAGAGGATCAAACGCTATGTTACTTATCAGGTTGTAAAAGTGTAGTTTCTGAGATATCGAAGATCAAATATTTTTGAAAGTGCTGATTCAGCATTTTCTGTCCGATCAAAATCTCTCAGCAGTTGATAGTTACCTATTTCTTCTTTCGACATTATTGATTCTGATAGAAGTGTATACCTAGGAAAATAGCTATGAAGTGGAGCATTGTCAATTTTTCCATTATACCTCGAATCAATATTCCAGTTCCAATCTATGTATAACATTCACTATAATGATACAACCACTGAACATTGCAATATTAATGAGACTTTTATATAGCTTTAGCCAAATGACGCTAAGATTGTCCCCTTTAAATCTCCAAATATTATAGATGTGAATGTTTAAAGAAGATTACACTTTTATGACGAATGCCTTCTGGTTAGTCCTTAATCAGAAATATAAATTTTGACCTGCGCAACGGTTTCTAGGAAATTTACGTTGTTGCACTTTTCAAAGCACTCTTTCTACGTATACACTTCCCTTTAGACCAGCAATACACAAAAAAAGAAATACGTAATTATCAAACGCTGAGAGGTTTTAATAAGACAAAAAATGCTGAATCAGCAATTTCAAAAATTTTGAATCTATTATATCTCAGGAAATATACTATTACAATCATAAGTGTGATTTGGCATTTAATCCTCTTTACCAACTTTATACAAACGCTCAGTCAAAATAACACATCATTCGATTTCCCACTTTTTTACAATTAATTAATGTAGGTGTACTGCGCATGTCATATTCCATGACATCGACCAAGATTGAATTGGACTTGGCTCCATATCTAGAAATGATTACCTCAGCAAT
Organism: Muricea muricata; assembly: GCA_963855995.1. NCBI lineage: Eukaryota > Metazoa > Cnidaria > Anthozoa > Malacalcyonacea > Plexauridae > Muricea > Muricea muricata. The sequence goes on from CAWLCR010000063.1 coordinate 27,528, forward strand.
ATTAGTAATGCAACAAATTTTCAAGCTTCTATCATAAAAGTGAACAATTTGGTCGTTAATAGCTGTACTATTATAAGCCAGAGTTGTGATGATTTAAGAGGGAAAATTACTACTTGTTGGATTAATGTAGTTAGTCCATATACACTGACCATATCTATACGTATATATATATAATACTCGGCAAAAAGTTAATCACATTTTATATAAGCTAATCACATTTTAAAATAAAATAACGTTTCGACTTTATCAAAATGTGATTAACTTATATAAATACATATATATATATATATATATATATATATATATATATATATATATATATATATATATATATATATATATATATATATATATATATATATATATATATATATATATATATATATATATAATTCCATTTATTTGGAATAATTATAAACAATATATATATATAAGATATATATATATATATAACAATATATATATACCAATTTTAGCTTAGGTAGTAAACTTCTGGCATTTTATTAGTGGTGTTAATTGTTTCTCGCGACAGATAAATGATTAATGAAATTTTCTTTTCTTATTCGCTGTTCTAATAATATTCAGAGATGAAAATATGCGATTCGACCAGCTATTTTCATTTGATTCGTATTTGCCCAATCTTTCTTCAAATTTCACAAAAATGATGACAATCGAAAGCTAAAAGCCTTGTCTTTCCGCCTGCGAAAGAATGATTTCTGTAGATATAATGAACGCGCTAGAGCACTGTAAAGTTCGATTACCTTTTTTTTGATGCATGAAATATCGTCGGATGAACAATCATTCAAACAGGCTACTCCTTTGTACCAGCCAGCTCTTGATAAAAGTGGCTATAAACATGAGCTCAGATTCAAGCACCCCTCAATTCAAACGAGTGATAAAAACTCAAGACACCACAAAAGGAACATTACGTGGTACAATCCGCCATTTAGCAAGAATGTAGCAACAAACGTCGGCCAAAGCTTTTTAAGAATTATTGACGAGGAATTCCCTGCCAAACACCCCCTGCACAAGATATTTAACCGCAACATAGTGAAGGTTAGCTACAGATGTATGCTAAATATCAAGCAAACTATTGACAGACATAACAAGTCCACATTATCCAAATCATCTTCGACTGACAACGAAACTGCGTGTAATTGCCAAAAGAAAACTGAATGCCCTCTGTTGAACAAGTGTAAAGTTAAGTCAGTCATATATCAAGCTACAGTCACAACCACAAATAAAACGTCCGACAAGCCTGCTCAAACATATATTGGACTCACAGAAAATTATTTCAAAACAAGAACGCGAACCACAAAGCGTCGTTTAATTCCTACAACAAACGTAATTTCACTAAGCTAAGCAAGTATGTGTGGGAGTTGAAGAACAATAACATTGACTATATAATTAACTGGAAAATACTTAAACGTGCTAGATCTTATAACCCAGCTTCAGATAGATGTAGCCTATGCTTGTGGGAGAAATACTTTATCATATGTGAACCGACTATGGCTACTCTAAACAAACGAAACGAACTTGTATCATCATGCAGACATTGTAAGAAATTTCTTTTAAAAAACATTTAAATAACAAGATTATTTAAATATACCGCGCTATGTGGACCTTTCTGCACTTTATTATAATGCTGTTGACATTTCCGCGTCCTGTCAGATTATCAAATACCTTACTACTTGCTTTGGGTGCTCTGTAAATAGGATTAAATTTTAAAGTCTTAATCATTTGTACATAAATATTGTAAGTTTTAACGAATAGTTATTAGGCTATTTTATCTGATGAGTGCCACATCTCGTGGTACGAAACTAGCTAGTAATAAAGATGCCTAGTGGAATTTGTTGAGTCGTATAAATAAATTAATTATGCTCTGGATATCATTGAGCACTCTTTCAAAAGTTTTTGTAAACGGCAATACCTAATACTATATATATGTATATATATATATATATATAAATGAACGAATTAAAGACGAGAAATACTTTTTCTGTCGCTACTCAGAGTTTCACGCGCTTAGGCGATCATCAGGCAACTGACAGATAATATTTTATTATTCACAATAAGTTTGGCTATAGTTAGTGGTTTAAAGTTACATGTCGGCAAATGTTAAATAAATCTGAGCGTTTGTTAAGCAGTTTCTTCCGGCTTTTTAAGATTAAAAGTTTTTCTTCTAAGCACAGGTAACATTTTTTTGAATTGACAGGAGTTGTGAATTGTTTGATTATTCCCCATTTGACCTCATAGCTTCTACCATTTTCTTTTATCTGCCATATGTGCTTTGATAATTCTGTTTCATTTCGGTATTTGATGTTGTTAATGGATTTGCAGTGGTTTCTGTAGCGTGTCTTGAAGTCGTTGGATGTTACACCTATGTATGTCTTTGTATCGTTGTTGTCAGTTGTCGTTATGTCGGCTTTGTAAACAACATTTGTTTGTAGGCATTTGCCTTCGATGGGACATTGCCTGTTCTGTCTGCAGTTGCAGTCTCGCGTTTCGTTTGTTTTGTTTTGTCTGTCTTGGTTTTTAAGTATCGTTTTGTTGTGTCGTGAAATAAATGTTCGCATGTTTTCATTGCAGCTGTAGCTAACGCGTACTGTGTGTCTGTTAAAAAGCTTGTTGAGTTTATTGTTAGGAGGAAAGTGCTTGTCGATCAGTTGTAAAAAGTTCTGCGCTAAATTTGTCTTGACGTTTTTGCTGTAAGGTGGGTTGTACCAAAGGACGTTACGTTGTCTGTTGTGTCGTTTTCTAGTGTTGTTTTGTTGTTCGTATTCAAGTTGAACGTTAAAATTGCTTTTTGATAAGGCGTCGCTGTACGTCGGTGCTGATTGGTCGAATGTTTGTCTGTCGCAGGATAATGCGTTGATTCAACGCATTATCCTGCGACAGACAAACATTCGACCAATCAGCACCGACGTACAGCGACGCCTTATCAAAAAGCAATTTTAACGTTCAACTTGAATACGAACAACAAAACAACACTAGAAAACGACACAACAGACAACGTAACGTCCTTTGGTACAACCCACCTTACAGCAAAAACGTCAAGACAAATTTAGCGCAGAACTTTTTACAACTGATCGACAAGCACTTTCCTCCTAACAATAAACTCAACAAGCTTTTTAACAGACACACAGTACGCGTTAGCTACAGCTGCAATGAAAACATGCGAACATTTATTTCACGACACAACAAAACGATACTTAAAAACCAAGACAGACAAAACAAAACAAACGAAACGCGAGACTGCAACTGCAGACAGAACAGGCAATGTCCCATCGAAGGCAAATGCCTACAAACAAATGTTGTTTACAAAGCCGACATGACGACAACTGACAACAACGATACAAAGACATACATAGGTGTAACATCCAACGACTTCAAGACACGCTACAGAAACCACTGCAAATCCATTAACAACATCAAATACCGAAATGAAACAGAATTATCAAAGCACATATGGCAGATAAAAGAAAATGGTAGAAGCTATGAGGTCAAATGGGGAATAATCAAACAATTCACAACTCCTGTCAATTCAAAAAAATGTTACCTGTGCTTAGAAGAAAAACTTTTAATCTTAAAAAGCCGGAAGAAACTGCTTAACAAACGCTCAGATTTATTTAACATTTGCCGACATGTAACTTTAAACCACTAACTATAGCCAAACTTATTGTGAATAATAAAATATTATCTGTCAGTTGCCTGATGATCGCCTAAGCGCGTGAAACTCTGAGTAGCGACAGAAAAAGTATTTCTCGTCTTTAATTCGTTCATTTATTTACGCTCTATTGAAATCAATATCGAGCGCTCTTATGTTGTTGTCTCAAAACATTGATAATTGTATATATATATATATATACATATATATATATATATATATATATATATATATATATATATATATATATATATATATATATATATATATATATATATATATATATATATATATATATATATATATATATATATATAGCTAAGGATTTTATTGTATTGACAGAAACATTTACAAAATCTGTCAGCAACTCATTTTGAAAATGCATTTTTAGTTTGAAAGCTTAATTAGCCACCTCGAGTCAAATCAATCTTATTGGCAGGGCTATAGGATCATATCATCTGGAACTGAACATTAAATAAAATAATTATGTATGTACTGTAGACTGATGATGTCAGGTATGACAAACTAATCATTTAAAAAGTGCTCTGCATACCAACCACATACAATCATTGTGCACACATGTACACAACCACATCAGCCATGTATGCTATGAGTTATGGTTTTATTGGTTGAGTGGGAAACAAAATAATTAAGTCTAGATGGTGCAATTAACATTGGCATGATGTATCGAAATGTACATGCATGTATAGTATATTAATTAATTAGGGGTTGTATAACCCCCTGTCTAGACTAATGAGGATACGAGAATATACTGCAATGAATAATAATCAAAGAAATTAAACAGTTATTGAATGAGGCCTCAATAGTTTCTCATATCCTATGAGAACCGAACTCAATAATTGTTTTATTACATATTTGTATTCATATCAGAATAAACGCTTACCTTGTAAACAAGACACAAGCTCCTGAAGAAGTCATTTGAAATCAAATGGTATTGAGTGAAAACCTGCATTTGGCATAAGCAGCATTAATTAATTAGTGTGACGTCATAATGTAAAATATGTGTTTTCAATATCGGAACAAATTACGTCAATGTGTCGTGTATGTGTTTTCAATATTTTATGGTGACTGGCCTACTACCGAACGGATATGACGACTTCATACATCGCTCTTTATAGCTAATCAAAACTTTTGAATTTTTCTTTTAGTCTTCCATAACTTTTACATGTGAATTGTACAAGTTATTCGTCTTATTATTTCAACGTTTTCTTTCGTTTCAAATAGTAGTACTGTAACGTGTAAATTAAGATAATTGTATTGGTGTTAATTAAACGAACTTTGATCAAGGGGAAATCGAATTAACGCTGAGGGACATTGATTGACAAACGTAATGGAAATGTAATTAGATAAATTAAAGGACAATGGCACTAAAAATTTTTATTGGCCAGACTTATCAGGTTCACCTATGGAATACTTAATTTCGTATCTTTACCTTTCTACGGCATATAGTTGTGAGGAAATATCGAAGTAACATTCGCGAAATTTTAACAGTCGGGCGCCATCTTGAACAAATTCGGCGTATGCTAATTTATACATGTGACGTAGATGGCTGGGTAAGCGCAAATCCAACAATATAAGCTACAATTCGATAAGCTTGAAAGATAAAAAAAACCCCCTCAATTAAAACATGCAAATGCATCCCAATTTGATTTATTAAGTGAAGTATTGCATAGCAATGTACCAAAACTAGATTGTAGATGCGTTTTCGGCATAAGGTACATATATTTGTGCTGCAAGAAGCGTACTGACTGAATAAAGGCAATGGTGTGTAATTCTGCAACATCATACACATATATAATATTTTCCAATGTGCATATACATGCTTCGCTGCAAAAATAGTTACGCAAAACATAAAATATGAACTAAAATTGTCTTGAAGAACCTGAGGCTTACCTCGCAACGGCACATGTTCATGACCAGCTTTGAAAGTATACACTATATAATCTATAAGTATATATGTCAGCATGTCACAAACTCCAGCATCACAACAAACAGAGTATTAGCGCATTATACACAAATGTTATGTTTCCTTTGTGTGTATTTGCCATGTCTGACTGTAAACTAAATACGCAAGTTTAATATACAGAACAAATAATAGAACATTCAATTATTTCTGTGTGCATGCACTTATGCATGCGTTCATAGTGACACGTAATATTTCATAGTGACACGTAAAACCTGGAAAACCCAGCGAGAACATCGCTGGTACGCAACCAGTCGATACAGTTTGTGTACCCGTTCCAGATCATCGTCGTCACGTGGCTAGTTTTCTTCAAGATAGCGACATGCATCTATCTTTAAAACACTTTCTGACAGCATGTTGTTTTGAAAGTCTGGGTGTAATGTCACGCACTTCTGTCCCTGTGTTTCACAATGGTCAAGAAGATCATCATACTCGTGGTACTCTAACGCTTTCTCATGGCAACAAAAACATTCAATCAATTTTTTTGATATAGTGCAATGTCCACATTTACACCAGCTAAGAGTTTGAAGGTGCCATGCATTTGCTGTTTCAAACTCTTGACCGATTTCTTCGCTCGAGGACGACGAATTGCTCTCTCGGTCCGAGTCGCTTTCATCGCTTATATTGGTGCCTTTCCCCTCTACTTCTAGCTCATATTGGTACGGTAACACTTCTACTATTTGATTCTCGCGAATATTTTCCATAACAATGGTTTAAAAGCAATAATTTCTTAACAAAACGTTCGTAATCTCGACAGAAATGAATAAAATATACCCCGTGACTATTTGACCGGCAGCCGGTCACGTTTCAAAATGTACTAAACGACCGGCAGTTCGCTTTTTACCTAAAACCATTTTTAAAATTGTTCCCTAACCCTAACCCTAACCCTAACCCTAACCCTAACCCTAACCCTAACCCTAACCCTAACCCTAACCCTAACCCTAACCCTAACCCTAACCCTAACCCTAACCCTAACCCTAACCCTAACCCTAACCCTAACCCTAACCCTAACCCTAACCCTAACCCTAACCCTAACCCTAACCCTCACCCTCACCCTCACCCTAACCCTAACCCTAACCCTAACCCTAACAAATCAATAAAATGGGAAGTATCACAGAAAAAAAATTAAAAAGTCTTAAGTGTCCAAAAGAAGAATCGAACCCACACAGTACATCGTAGAAGGCGTGCACCTAACCTTCTGAGCTAACGCAGGCTTCGCTAAAATTCCTTACAAACAAAACAATTTAACGTTTATGAACTGCCGGTCATTTAGTAAATTTTGAAACGTGACCGGCTGCCGGTCAAATAGTCACTACGTAAAATATATTGCGTGTTTTGATTCTACCCAGCCATCTACGTCATTCTGGTCATGTGACGCAAAGACAATTTTTCGAAAATACGAGCCAAGATGGCCGCCAAGAAGTAAATTAGCAGTCAAATAACATGCAAATAACTCCGGAACGAAAACGATCGGTGAGGTTTTAATATTATATTCATTACCAGAAAAGGTAACACCTTCAATCTGGGTAATAAAAAATTTTAGTGCCATTGTCCTTTAAAGAAAAGGAAAAATAAATCACTTGAACTCTGACGTTGTATGAAAGCTTGTGCACGTTACAAATTTGGTACTCGGCGGTGGGATATGAAATAGAGTATTTGGAGAAAACCACCTGAGAGCTCAAAGGGAAAATGACATCCATTCTACCTGGAAAATTTGATGGCAGCTCAGATCTGGCCACGTGGCTGCGAGAATTTGACGCGCGTTCACTAGCAAACGACTGGAAAGAAGAAGACAAGATCAAGAAATTGCCCGCGTTCCTTCGCGGACCCGCAGCCAGTCATTTCTACGCGATACTTGCAGACGACAGAAAGACCTATACATGGCCAGAAATTTAAGACATTGGCACTGGACATGACGTGATTGTTTGAACAAATATGGCTGCCACAATTAGCATTAAAACATGGGAGTTAATGAAAAATTTGCAAAATACAACCGCAATACCGTACTAAAAGCATTTGCCGAGTTCGAATAATCTTTGCAAGGGCTTCGTTATTGCATTGCCGTACTTTTTTTCATTAATTCGTACGTGGAACTGGTTACATTTTAAACAACTATTTTCCGTTCATTCCTTCTTAATAGTTCTCTTCATTATCTGCCATTTTCGCGCAATAGCTATACTTTAGTGTCACCAGTTGGATCCCATCTGTTCTTGGAGCAGTTTGCCGGGTTCGTTTGGCAATTAATATATGTTCGACCACTTCCACAAAAATTTTCAAAGCTGTTTGTTTAGCTAGTCCAACAGATTACATTTTCGTGATTAATAACAAGAAATTCTTAACTCGTTGCTGTAAAAATTACAGCACAAATGTTTATGTTCAACCAAATTTCCACCGAATGAAATCCAATTTTTATAAAGATGTACATGTATTCCAGTAGGTTCTCCATGTTTGGTATCAAAATAAAGCTTAGAAACCAGGCTTTAAAACCGTGCAAAGCACAGGGATCTGTGTTCTAATCCTTCTGTGACCTTTGCGCACTTCCGCAAGTGAGAAATGGCGGGACGTACGAATATGTAAATATTATGTCTGACGTTCTCAAGGCTCTGGATTTACATAAATTGAAGCGAAAGATTTCTTTGTCAACTGAGAAATGCTTCAATTATGCAAGACAGAATACTGTCAATGCAAATGATATTGTTTTAACTGTGAATACTCCCTACGAACTCCTTCGATGCTGGTATGACTTAAAACAAGATGGCAAGCTCCCTCACCGTTCGTACATCTATGTGGAAATTTTGAACGCGTTTATCTCACAACATGGAGTTAAAATAAAGCCTGATTGTGAAAGAATAGATAATCTTCTACGTAGGTGTTGTGGCGAAGTAAAAAGCAGATTTCGAAAACTTAAAGGTCGTCCAAAAGCTGAGTATGCTACAAATCTTAGGCACATTTCAATTTTTCGCCACGAATTAGTGCAAGTGACCGAAGCCGAAGAGGAGCTGAAAATGAGCAGGAATGAAGTAAAAATATTGTCAGAAGAAAAAGATGAATTGCTGCAGAGATGCGAAGAGCTGTCAGAAAAGTTGGAAACGCTACATTGCAACAAGACTTCAGTTGAACAAGACCTTAGTGATGTTAAAGACGATTATAATGAACTATTGAACGATAATAAGGAACTGAAAGCTTATATTGAGAGAGTGGGAAGTTCAGATCAGTTAAAAAACACTGGTAAATGTATATCCGAACTAGGGAAAAGACAACAAGATCGTAAGGTAAAGGAACTGAAGTCACATACAGAAAGAAGTTTATGGTTTGCTCAAACGTATGGACTAACCTTAGAATCAGCAAGATTTTCTGATGATACTGGGACTAACCATAACCTAATTTTAGCGATACAGCGCAAAGGAAAAATTATAAAGATCTTCCAGAAGCTGCAAAACAAAGAATTAAAGAGGTTCTTCTAATTCAAGACAAATTTTGCATCGGGGAAGCAGCTTATCATGAACTAACCATGGTTCCAGCTGGTGAAGGACTTCCCCGCTCATATTTGGTGAAACAGTGCAAAGAATCATTAAATCAGATTTGCCATGTAGAGCGTACGCCAGGAGAAACAGAAGGTGCCCAGCTGCAATTTTACGACACTGTGCGAAATGCCATTCAAAAGCATGTAAGTTGTTGATATGTACAATAATGCATTCAATACCGTTCAGGGAAACGGATACCCCTTCCTCTGGACATATTTCACTCTCCTTTTCATATTTAATAGGGGCCTCCTTAAGCCTGGGGCCCAATGCAAATTCCCCCCCCCCTCCCTTTGAATTTCACTGGGTGCATTTACACAAACAATTTGATCATGTAGCTTTGTATATGAAATACATAATGAAATTGTTCCTTGATATTCAATAGGTCAATGTCTGCTCAGCCAGTGGCCAAAGTCACCCTGCCAAATACAAGATAAAGCTTAGTGGGGATGGGGCGCAGATGTCAAGGCTGACTGGATTTATAGTGATCTCATTTTCCATCCTGAATGATAAAGACTCAGTTCTATCTTCCAAAGGTCAACAAGCTTAATTTCTTGCTTTATCCTAAAAGTATATTAATATAATAATAGTACATGCCTTTATTGCAGTGGGCAGCTAATCTCAATCCACTGAGTGAAAATGCTGCACCAGTGTCACACCTTCTTCCTTTCATAATTCCAGGTAATCACACAGTTGCTGTGATAAAAGGCAAAGAATGCTATGAAATCCTACAAAGTTCATGTTCCAAAATCTTCTCTGATGTAAACAAGATTGTGGCTGATGGTGCAATTAAACTCGACGAAAGCCAAGAAATCCCTGTAGAAATGTGCTTGGGTGGCGACTACAAGGTTTGGCAACTTAAAAATTTTCAAATCAATTATGTATTAAACAAGGAAGTTAAGCTGCAGAATCATCCTCAGGGATATGAAAAGCTTTTTTTTTTATTTTTGATTATTTATTATTGATTCAATTTAGCAAATTAAACATAAGACAGATGTTACCATATAACTGAATAATTTCAAGCAATTTTGGTGAAGCATTTATGTACTGTGTAGTGTCATGTGATTGCAAATTTGGTGGTACTAGCATTGTGACTTTTAACATGCTTTTGACTACGTACATCTCAATCTTGATTTTTCAGTTTCTGCTCATTATCTTGGCATGAAAGGGGCATGTTCTGATTATGCTTGCATCTGGTGTATAATACACAAATTATTAAGGTAAGATTAATTATTAGAATATACATCTATGACAATATTTTTAAATGAAGTACCAGACTGGGTACAATATGCAGATGTTGATATAATACTGCAGCATAATATTAAAAAAATAAATATATATTTTAAGGCATGATATGTCCAAATCCAAAGATAATTACTGGATGGTTAACATCAAAAGGACGTTAGAAGACATTAGACAATGTTGCCTAAAACAAGAGTTTTCATGTCAACGACCACCTTTGCTTGATATTCCTCTGGACAACATTGTTCTTGATGAACTACACTTGAAGCTCCGAGTTACAGGTACATAGATTATGAGTTGTTATATGTGTGCCTTGCCAGTAACTTAAAAATCTGGTGCCCTGATCAACCTTGATGAAGACAAAGAGCACATATTCTTTGAGTAGTCATGACATGTCATTTTCTGGTTGACAGACAAGCTTATTGATAACCTATTGATGGAGGCCTTAAACAGGGACAAAAAAGATAACCTAAATAAAGCGGTGTCCAGTCGCACATCAGTTCACCTGGATAACTTAGTTCGTGCAATTCGGAGTTGTGGAGTCACCTTCAGTGTTTTGGGAGAAGCTTAATGCAGATGGCAGAAACAGTGGCATTTACGACTTTACTAGTCTAATGGGCAGTGATAAGAAAATTCTTCTTGAAATGCTCCCATGAAAGCTGAATGGTATCTTAACTCCAGACACAAATAATGATGTTATTAAGATATGGAAGGTATTAATTTAAGGCTAAAATGTGGATAATTGCTGTAGGTGACAATCCAAGTTGTAATAAATACTACTGTAACACAAAATAATCACTTTTTAATAACTGTACATATATATCTACCAGGATTTCAATGATATCTACAAGAATTACATTAACAAGAATGAGCCTACTGATACAGATGTTAATGACTATTTTAATAAGGTACAGTGCATTAAATAACACACCATTCAACAGGAAAATAATTAATAGGAAGTAGCCTCAAGGAAAATTTTAATAACGTTAATTTAACATTTTTTTAGGCAAATGCTTGGATACAGCTTTTTTTGTCCCTTGGAGGGAAACTTGAAGGGTTGAAGGGTATGGCAAGAACAATATCACACCATACATGCATGCCATGGTCTACCATGTGCCTAGATTCATGAAAATGAATGGTGGAATAAGACACTTTTCAGGACAAGGTAATTATTTCCTTACCTCTTATGAAGCCAAGTGAATCCTAACTTGCAACATGTCAAAAAAGCAGCTCTTGTAAGCAATATTAGAGCAATGTATGATTACCAACTAAGGTGCTGTAGAAAGCTTAAAAGTATAAAATATTGAGCCTAATCCAATTTCATCATAATGATTAGGTGTGGAAAAACTAAGTGATGTCTGTCGACGAATCCATTTACAAAAGCCAAATAAATGGGACGCAACTAAAGATGTTTTAATGGCAGACCAACGACTTGAAGCCCTAACAGAGCTACAAAGAACACCTAGAAGCTACAAAAAAAAGGCTGATGAATATTGGTCAACTGGCATTCGAGAAAACCGTCAAAAGCGTCCCCGACTGTGCAACGAGGAAGCTAACAATAGCACTGAGAATAGTCATGTCCCTCAGAGTATGTCCACCTTCACACCAGATCTTCTACGATCTTAAAGGACTTGGGAATTAAAACACGAGCTCGCAAACTTGAAAGGCTCTATGACATGTATTGTATTGCTTTGAACTCACAGGAACATTAATCATATTTTTCATCTAAAACAATTGGGTAGTATCTTTAAGATTACCTAAGGTATTTACATGTTTACTGTTATGAAGTTTCTAATATTGAAGCACTACAAAAAAATGTAACACAAGCCACCATATACAGGCAGGCATGCTTTTATTGATCAACTGTTATCAATATATTTTGTAATATATATTCAGTACAGTATATATATATATATATATATATATATAATTGATAAAGCAAAATAAAAAAATGAAATTTGAGACCCCGTTCACACGGGACCGGATCCGTATGGTGACCATATCAGTTTGACAAGTTTCAAGACGAGCATGACTCTTAAATTTGTGATAATATTACAGAACTTAATTAAAACGTACCATAGAAAAAGTGGTAAGAATGAATGTGACCGTAAAGTGACCGAACTAAATGTCGAGATCACACGGATCCGGTCTCGTGTGAACGGGGTCTGAGTGTCACCTTTCCCAGTGAAAAATGAACTACTGTACTATGTACACTACATGTAATGATTCACACAGAGTTAATGTCACATGCTCGCTTTACAATTGCAATTGTCAAAGAAATTTTTTCAACAGGCAACTTTGGTGCCTTCACCAACTTGCCATTGTTCATTATATATCTTGAAGTTGTCCATGAGACAGTTGGTTTTGCCTTCATTGGAAAATCAATTGATTTTCCTTCACCATGCTGATCCAACCAATAGTACCAATCAGGAGGTAAAGAGTCAAAGCGCTGAAAATCCTGTTTTTCATACATTTTATATCCTATGTGTTCTGATGGTGTTCCTTTATTCATTGTTATATAGCGCCAAACATCTAATTCCATATTGATGCAAATGGTTGCCATTGACTTTCCTTTCAGAAATGTTTGAACACCATGAAGAAAGTCCCGACTTGCAAATTCCATTCTTTCCCGAGCAGGTTTTGGTGGCATGCTATAGCTCCTGTCAAGTAAACACACAATTACTGTAGTGCTACATTACGTTTCTAATCACATAATGTTATAATACAAAAAATCCTGCAGACCATATAAGTAAATAATTTATATGAGCAGCATTTAATAAACATCAAGAATCGTGCCAACATATACCTTAAAAGGTCTGGTGTCAAATTCTGAGCGGGTTCCCATGTGCAACTGTCGTAAGGCCATCCCTTTCATTTTAAAAGATATTCGTGACCCTGAGGTTTCTGAAAATACATGTATTAATAACCAAACTATATTCGAATCCAAAATAACAGTAGCCACATTATTTACCACACACAAAGTAACTGCAAAATTCTGCATTCACTAATTGCACTTACGCATGGTATTCTCCTGCGGGCAATGATTCGTTCGACATCTTATAGCCGTCCACGCTTCTTTCTTGGAGTAGTATCGAATAGAACTACCGATGAAAATTCATTCAGTTGCCTGTAATTGATCGGCAAATCTGCGCTCTTTCGTTTGGCAGCCATTTTAAAATTTTGTTAGCATTTTTGCGAACTAACGCTGCCCTCACAATAGCTAGCGCACGGGCGCAATGTCTTAAATTTCTGGCCATGAAGATGCAGTCAAAATGCTCATTGGTGCCATGTGCCCTACAGCCCAACGAGAGAATTTTTACGCGGAGTTCGAAGCAAGAACGCTACGACCGGGAGAGGATCCAGCTGTGTATAAATGGGGACCTGGAACAAAAGTTGCTTAAAGCGGACCCACTCCTCGATGGTCAATCCAAGGAAGCTCTCCTTTTAGCCAACATGATCGCCTTTGTACAACGGTATCGCGCGGTTCAAGAACAAGGTAGCTCCAAAGATTACTGTGATGTGGCTCAATCGTCGGTTTCTCCTCAAGATAAAAAAATTGACGAACTGGTCACCATGGTCAACGCCATCGCTTGTAAGCAACAAAAGTTGGAGGAGTGTTTGACAGCCGCAGTAAACCAGAACGGTCAACAACCGGAGAACAAACCCAACGCTACACGCCGGAGAAGACGACATAAACTGGGTCACATCGCTAAAGACTGTGAACAAGAGGAAAGTAAGCCAATTCAATGTTTTTCACGTAGAGGGTACGAACACATGTATCGCGATTGTTCAAATAATTTAAATGGGCAAGGGGCGGTATCAACAGGGTGGAGATCCACCGCCCCAAGACATCTTATGCATTAAGCAATCAAATTCCAACCCATCCATTTGTAACATGTTTTATTGAGGGAATAGGAGTACAAGCACTGGTAGATACGGGATCTATGCGGTCGTTCATCAACAAAAATGTTCACACAATAATGGACTTTAGTAGTGTTAGAATTGATAAATCTGATTTAGAAAAATGCCGCTCCATTACAGGGGGCTCGTTGGATATTTTAGGGCGGATTAAAGGGAATATAAAATTTCCTTCGAGTAAGCTAACGTATAATTGTAATTTTCTAATCAGTAATAATATCCAATATGATTGCGTTCTGGGATGGGACTTCTTAGTCGCCAATAAGTTGCCAATAAACTCAGAGGGAAATAGTTGCTATCTCCTAAGGGGCCGGCACGGGAAAACTCGAGTTTGTGCCAAACAACCGTCACCTGATATCGAATTTACTGGTGTTGTTGACGTCAACCAGACGCATGAAGAAGCACCTGGTATCCCCGAATCTGGGAGTGAGAAGGAATCAACTTTGCTCTTTGAATCACGGATAAGATCCCCAATGCATATTACTCTTGTCGAGGATGTGATAATTCCAGGTAGAACGGAAATCATATTAAAAGGTCGGTTAGAAAAGAAAGTTGCATGCAAAACAGGTATAATATCATCCAGTCCAGAATTAGATCAGTCGCATATTCATGTCGCAAATATTGTAGTTAGTCCTGAAGATAGGCAAGTCCCTATAAGGGTACTGAACAGCTCAGAAAAGCCCATAGAAGTAATGAAAAGCCAAAAAATTGCTAATTTTCAGCAGCTGACAGAAATACGATCCGAAGAGGCGAATGCGATTTACAGCGGCACAGAAAATTTTGCATGTGGAACGGCTCTCTCCGACTCTTTTCAGTCGCAAGTTGAAAAAGCTATTAGTCCGCATCTTAATGACAGAGATAAGCGTAAGCTAAAAGCGTTATTAGATGATTTCTCTGACGTTTTTAACGACCAAATAACCGAATGCACGATCACTAAATACAAGATTAATACTGAGAATGCAATGCCGATAAAACAACGACCGCGCCGTTTACCGTATGCACATCGCGAAGAAGCCGAGCGACAAATTAAGCAAATGATAGATGAAAAGGTTATTCGACATAGTGTAAGTCCATGGTCAAGTCCTATCGTTTTGGTCTGGTGAACGTAGATTTTAATTTTGTGTCAATTATAGGAAATTAAGCCAAATTACCCGCAACGATGCACATCCTTTACCAGGAATTTCGTACCTTTTAGATTCGGTCAAAGACGCCAAATACTTCTCAACATTAGATTTGCGTAGTGGTTATTGGCAAATACCAGTAGAGCCGGAAGACTGTCAAAAAACCGCTTTGGCCACATAGAGTGGCTTGTATGCGGAATTCACGCGAATGCCGTTCGGTTTGAAAACCGCACCAGCCACATTTCAAAGAGCCATGGAAATTGCGTTAGCTGGGCTGACTTTTGAAACCTGCTTGTGCTATTTGGATGACGTGATAGTGTTTGGTCGCGACTTGGAAGAGCATAATAGCCGGTTACGAATGGTTTTAAAGCGTTTTAGGGAGTTTAATCTAAAAGTTAAGCTTTCTAAATGTGTATTTGCAGCAAAACAATTAGTTTGTTATTTGGGGCATGTCATTTCGCAACAAGGTATTGCGCCAGACCCCTAAAGTTAATACTCACGACCCATACTTGCATAAGATGTTAAGATTTTATAATCGGCTATTTTTGCCCGACGGCATTTTGGTTAGGGCATTAGGTGAAAGGCGGCAGCATCCTCATTACGTTGTTGTAGTGCCAAGTCTCTTATTAGGAATATCGTACGAGCTATGCACGATAACCCATTTGCGGGACATACGGGGGTTGCGCGTACCGAAGACCGCATTAGACAGAGATTGGCCAGGCATACGACGCAGTGTACAAAAATGCATTAAACAATGCACTGCATGTACAGTATTATCGCGTTAGCCTGACGGGTAGCATTTCGCCTATGAAATTATTGTTAATATACGTTGGGTTTATTTGTTCATGAACAATGTTTTAAACTGCTACATAGCTAGACATTCATCTGACAATTAATCACTGTTTTCTAAATTGAATATTGTCAAGTATAGCCGTTTAGGAACGATTGTAATTGGAACACCTAACGGAATTTAATAACACACCGACAACACTTAGTGTGTTTACAAATGCTATTGTTAGCAATGCCATCTTTGCTGTGGTACGGTATTATAATTTAGCAAGGTGTTTTTACAAGATGCATTACGTTTAGTACGGAATGAATAGATTTAGCATCAAACTTAAGCAGCATGTCCAGTGTGAAAGACCATAACGTCGATTCATCGTCTCCACTGCAGCGATCTGTGTATCCTATTACATATAGTCAATGTGATGCTTCAGGGCTAACGAAGGCTGATTTTGCGAAAGTTATTTTGGATTCGTGGAAGGCATGCTACAGATGCAGAGTAGTTCAATGGGTAGCGAGCGAAGAACTACATCAGAATGGAGGACGTCATTTCCACATGGCAATAAAATTGAGCACGAAGTCGCGTTGGCTGCGTGCAAGAAATTATATTGATAACGAACACGGGATTAAAGTAAATTTTTCGGACCGCCACGATAATTATTATGGTGCATATAGATATGTGACCAAGGAAGACTGCGAATTCATTGTTTCTCCCAATCATCCCGACTTTTCAAATGCAACGGGTCCTCCTAAAACGTCTAATGCTACTAAAAAGAGAAAATCCTTGCGTAAGTCAAAACTTAAACGAAAACGTTTGTCGACATTTGACGTTGTCGAAATAATACAGAGTCGCAAAATTTCCAATCGCTTGGAACTTATGGCTTTGGCTGCGAGCTGGAGGGGCCAGGGGAAGAATGACCTAGCCGAATTTGTGTCAAACAGAGGTAGCAAGGTTGTAAATGATGCTTTGGAGACAGCGAAAGAACTGAGTTGCGCGCAAGAACGTCTTATCAGATCCAAGAAATCTCGCACAGAACTGTTGAATGAACATCTGAAGAGAGAGTGCAAGGAAGAATGCCATGGCTCGTGGCTACGTGCTGCAAATGAGATTTTAGAGAGCAATGACATATGCAGATCAGAGTTCGCTTCAGCTATGTATGAAGCCCTGTCAAAAGGAAGAGGGAAGTATAGAAATGTTTATATCTATGGTCCTGCAAATTGCGGCAAAACATTTCTAGTTAAGCCTCTGAAGGAAATATACAAATGTTTTGTGAACCCCGCCTCGGGAAATTTTGCTTGGTTAGGCATTGAATCAGCTGAAGTTGTCCTGCTCAATGATTTTCGATGGAAGGCATCGCTTATACCCTGGTGCGAGTTCTTACAAGTGTTAGAAGGTGACACGGTGCATTTTCCAACCCCAAAAAACCAAATGAGCAAAGATATCGTATTAGAAAAGGATACACCATTTTTTGCTACCAGTGATGCACCGCTTGTTCTGATCAATAACGGTTCTATTGATCGAGTTAATACAGAAATGATGAATGTTAGATGGCGAATGTTCAAGTTACACAAACAAATTCCGCGTGACGAGCAGAGGGACATCAATCCATGTGGCCATTGCTTTGCTGAACTGTTATTAGGAGAATTATCATTTCGATGCATGCAACTGAATTTACCAAACTTGCATGATTAATAACATATTTTGCGCTTCTAAAAATAACACGCTTAAATAATTAGATGCTTGTGTGTGATATATGACGATTCCCATATCATGAGAAGTGATATTGCTGCGTAAAAAATACATCCAGACAGACAATACCAGTGACATTACTTGGTAGACAAGCTCTATTTAACTCGAAGTAATAAACTGTTTTGTTGATAATTAGCCGATTGAACAATACGCTAGAAATTTCAGACTTTCCCCCACGGTTCCCACTATTTATTGTATTCAAATATGCCACACGTCAATTTGTAACTCTATAAAGTGGGAATCGTGGTCTTTCAGCCGCTTTTCTGTTATTTTTAAGACACTTATGGCTGTACATTATTTACAAATATTCATATTACTCACACATGTTGGTATTTATTTTATTTTTGAACAAAGATAAAATATATTGTGGAAAACTGGGCAAATTATTGCGCTAGTACGTGTGGGAATCGTTAAGGGGGAAGTGTGTCTTATAATGGGTTTCCCTAGCAACCTCGTTAATATTTTGTTCTATACCCGTCCGCCTTCACCACAGCGTCAATACGCCTAGGCATACTGGTAATTAGGTTGTTTACATATTCTACAGGCACGTTATATAAGGTTTTAATTACTCTGCTTTTAAACTCCTGCCATGTCTCTCGTATGATACGTCCATCTCTAACTTGATACTCGAGCTGTTTCTTTACCAAATGAAACATGTTTTCTATTGGATTGAGATCTGGAGATCTAGCTGGAATCGAAAACAATTCACAACACTCTTTTTTTATAGCTTTCCGAGCAGCTAGACTTCGCTGCGATGGATCGTTGTCCATTACGAACCATTTTCGTCCACGCTTGCGCGAGAATAGGACAGGAAATTTGTCTCGCACGAACCGAGCGAAATACGCTCCAGTCATTTTCTCGTATTCTTGTACCAGTAAAACTCCCTTATTGTGCGAAATTGCCACCAGTAAATGTAGTCGCTTACCACCAGCAAGGTTTTTGCAACCCTTCGCGGTAACTTGTAAACCTTCCGACCTTTTCCGCCAGACACGCCCTTTGGGGGCTAATGCATCACTAAGAGGTTGTGTCTTATGAACAGAAGACACTCCATCTAAATAGAATGCAATATCTCTCGAAAAGAAATTTGGCTTGGCAGAGAGTATTTTATTGCACTCTTTTGCAAATGCATTACGTTTTTTGCGGTCACGGCTTGTTAGAACTCCTTTTCTACGGGCTGGAAGAAACTGAAATCCAGCTGACTTTACTTCTCGATAAATTGTTCGGTATGATACCTCTTGCGAAAGAAGTCCACTTTCAGCAAGCAATTGTTTTACAGTAAAATTTGGGTCTTCATGACGAAGAGTTTGAATGCATCTTATTAATTTTCTTCGGTCTCTTTCTGTCAACTTATGTGGCCTACCAATTTTGTTGTCCCTCTTCAAATAATGCTTCCTCTTCCCATTTTCTCTTAGAATAAGAGAAACAGACGATTTTGATATATTCGCTTTTTTAGCAATTACTCTGCATGAATATTTTTTTCCTTGCCAAGTAAAAGGACATATGCTCGAGTGACATCGGAAATAGTTGAATTATACTTCATAACTGAGCGTTTGCGAAGCAAACAAAATGCAATAGAGTGTCAATAACGCGCGCTTTATAATACAGCCCCTTCAACAGGTGTAACATCATAGACACTTGTTCATAATTGCATTTGTTTATTAAGACACTTACGTAATCAAAAATCCAGATAACTCGAGAGATTTTCCTTGCGCAGCAAATTGACGAAATACATAATGCTCCATATCTTCTAGTACAACCATATTAACGCAGACGAATTTGTAACAGGAGTAACACGCAATATTGCCGAAAAAAACAAGCTCACTTTCATAAAAAATCTCATTAACTTACATTTTTATGAAATATGAAAGAATTGCAGGAAATTAAGTGCATTTTTAATAAAGAAAAGGCTATGTTAAATTTGTCTAAAATCTTCTGTCTGACAATCAGTGACAAAACACTCTGGACAAAATATAAAACAAAGTACAAGTACAATATGTATTCGCCCCCCGCACATAGGGTGGGCGAGGGAGGGAGTTATATATGCCTAAAACATTTGTACATTTCGTTTTAAACACCAAGTGTAACTACTGTCCAAAGCACTTTTGTCACTGATTGTAGCTACACAACGAAAAACTCCCAATAATAACAACAAAGCCGCTCAACAAACAATTGAAGTAGGTGAACCGTTTACTTTTTGGGCTATGGATTATATGGGCCCTCAACCCGAAACATCGCGCGGCAATCGACTTATTTTAGTCGCCATGGATCATTTTAGTAAATGGTGTGAAGCATTCCAACTAAAGATCAGAAAGCTACCACTGTATCAAATATTTTGCTTAATAAGGTATTTAGTCGTTTCGGACCTCCAGTGGTACTCCATTCCGACCAGGGTGCAAATTTCGAGAGTAATCTGTTGCATGAAATATGCGATTTAATGGGCATAGCGAAAACACGAACCACAGCCTATCACCCGCAATGTGACGGCCAAGTCGAGCGCCAGAATAGGACTCTACAAGATATGCTAGCTGCATTTGCCTCAGAGCATAGAGACGACTGGGATTTATGGATTGATTCCGTTGTTTTTGCGTATAATACCAGTTGTCATGAATCAAAAGGGTACCCGCCATACGAATTGATATTTGGACGTACTCCGCGCATACCAATAGAGCTTGAATGTGGAATTCCACTTACCAACCCGAGTAAACATTCGGAATACACAAGTTCTTTTCGAAGTAAAATACGAAGTATAAGAGAAATAGCCAAGGTTAATCTAGAACAGGCCAGGAAGAGACAAAATAGGCAGAATCGCGAGCGTAATAAAACATGGAAACCCTTTATTGTTAGCCAAGCAGTTTGGTTAAAGAGGCCCAAATCTTGGAAGTTTGGGCCAAAATGGATAGGGCCGTATGAGATTATGCAAAGGATGGGAGTAAATTACAAGATTAGAAGTAAAGTAGGAAAGGTTAGTGTAGCTCACCATGATCGCTTAAAGATAAGTCATATTCCGTTTGGAAAAGGTCGAGTTATTCCACAAACTCCTAAATCCGTTGATATACGGCTGGTGCAACATGTGCCAGAACCTCGGCAAGAACACCGTAATGACGAAAATGAGGAAGTTGTTAGGCCCATTCAACCCAGGGTTAGGGAAGCTCGCCTGCGGGAAAATGTTCGGCCGCCCCTTCGGTATGGTTACGACTAAGATATTTCATCCAAAAGATGAGTTTTAGTTTTCGAAGACGAAAAAAAAAATAAAGAGGGGGATAGTGTAACGTGTAAATTAAGATAATTGTATTGGTGTTAATTAAACGAACTTTGATCAAGGGGAAATCGAATTAACGCTGAGGGACATTGATTGACAAACGTAATGGAAATGTAATTAGATAAATTAAAGAAAAGGAAAAAATAAATCAGTTGAACTCTGAACGTGTGACTGAGTGTTTGTATGAAAGCTCGTGCACGTTACAGTACGATGCAATCAACTGAACGAGTTAGCATATGTAATTTCTAACATCTTTAATTCTAACAGCTATGCCGGAGGCACAATTTTAACTTTGTTTATCTGACCAGATTCATATTAATCTGACACTGCAGAGGACAACAAAAAACTCTAACTCCAATAACTGACCATTTCCACCTAAAGTATTGGACTAGAAGAAGCACAGGGGGGGGGGGTTAATAGGAGGTGGCCGGGTGGGAGATCCTGAAGCATGAAAACCAATATAGAGTAATGTAATATTCTACCATAAAAGTTAAAAAAACGAAGTCCCGAAGCATATAAAATACCAGTTTTATTAGACGTTGAACTTGTGAAACTTTTAATGAAATGTTTCAAGTCCAGACAAATAATGAAAGGCTTCAAATGTAGTAGCCAATTTGACATATATATGTACACGCCAAACGGCACTTCTTTTATGACATACTAAAAATTGTGAACTGGGAGATCAATCCAGCTATACTTCGAGTTATTAAAAGAACTTAAAATGCTGTCCTTCGGCATTATTTTATGTTTGATGTCACTAAAGAATTATTGGAGCATAATATCGAGAAATTTTGTAATTGCACGGACGATTGTTTTCGCCAGTTTAAAAAATATTTGTCATTGTCAGTCATATCCTGCATGAAATAATTGCATGTAGATAGAATTTACTAATAATTATAACTGTTAACTAAAACTTATGTCGATTATCATATGATTACTTTCAGCTGTGGCAAAAAATAGACCAAATTAACTTTATTGTAAACGAAGTCTACTGCCTGGAACGTAGTTTACAGCGGCCAAAATGCGACAAAATGAATCTTTTTTTACAACAAACAATGTTGCGGTTTACACTGCGACCCACGATATTAATTTTATAAGATATTTATGCCGTACGTATTCAAAATGAGCAATGCTATTCATTAAAACTTACGAACATCAAAACAAAGTTGTGGGAAGATCTTTACGATGTTGATATTTGATGTTAGTCACATGACTGAAAATATATGGCGCTGTTTCATATTTCAGGCGGACCACGCTATTAGTTTTAAAAATATGACAACACGATAAGATGTCGTTTTTAACTTAATTGGAAGTGGAAACGCATTCTTTAACCAAAAACAGCATAGGTAACAACAAGAGAATGTTTTAGCTAGAAAATAAACGAACTTGGCGTCATAGCTGAAGGAGTTTTCAAAGAATACGTGGAACGGCGGAAAAGAAAGATTCTGGACTTCTAAAATGGATAAGAATGGGAGGTATTGGGCGTTTGAAGGAGAACTGTTCGTAAATTATCATGATCAACGTCTATCAACATTTTGAGAAAGTTTGCTTTGCCATATATCTTCAAAACTAGCAATGATGGATTCCTGGTAAGCAATAATAATTCTAAAAGTACCTCTACTGGTGTCGTGGAATAAATGTTTGGAGCTGGATTGAGGCAAAAAAATGCTTGAGAGCACAACAGAAGTTTGTCCTTTTGACGGGCAGACGAAATCAGCATGATAAAGCTTGGAAAATGCATGCTTGGGTTAGATTATTGATATTCAATCAGGGTATGTGACAGGCGAGGCTAAGGAGCCAACAAAAAAGTGGTAAAGTAAACGAGTTCTGCTGGTAACAGCTGAAATAGGGATCAGAGGTCTTTTTTGCACATTTATGCACATATGAAGATATGTTGGTTGCTAATAATACGGATCTAAATGATCGTTCTACCACTTCTTTGGCAGGTACCTAAAACCTTTCATCAGAAGTTCCTTTTCCCAGCATTAGGGCATTATCATGTAGATCTCGACTTGTCTGTCTTGTCTGTCTCGACTTGTTGTGCTCTCAAGCATTTTTTTGCCTCAATTCAGTTCCAAACGCTTATTCCACGACACCAGTGGAGGTACTTTTAGAATTATTACTGCTTACCAGGAATCCATCATTGCTAGTTTTGAAGATATATGGCAAAGCAAACTTTCTCAAAATGTTGATAGACGTTGATCATATGATAATTTACGAACAGTTCTTCTTCAAACGCCTAATACCTCCCATTCTTATCCATTTTAGAAGTCCAGAATCCCTCTTTTCCGCCGTTCCACGTATTCTTTGAAAAATCCTTTAGCTATGACACCAAATTCGTTTATTTTCTAACTAAAACATTCTCTTGTTGCTACCTATGCTGTTTTTCATTAAAGAATGTCGTTTCCACTTCCAATTAAGTTAAAAACGACGTCTTATCGTGTTGCCATATTTTTAAAACTTATAACGTGGTCCACCTGAAATATGGAACAGCGCCATATATTTTCAGTCATGTGACTAACATCAAATATCAACATCGTAAAGATCTTCTCACAACTTTGTTTTGATGTTCGTAAGTTTTAATGAATAGTAATGCTCATTTTGAACACGTACGACATAAATATCTTGTAAAACTAATATAGTGGGTCGCAGTGTATATAAAAATGCTCATGTATATATAGACAGCCAAAAAATAGATTTTAAACAGAAAATTTATCGAAAACGTGTAATTTATCTCAAGTCAAATTTATTCTTTTATGAAGAATACAATAACCAGTTGATTTACTGAGTTTATAAGATATTTCTGAGCTTATAATCTCGGCAAATAATTTTATTGGCGTCGAAAAGCATATTTTAGCCATGTTTTTATTGTAAAATGAAAAGTCCTGAAGATAACAAATTTTGATAGATTTACCTTTTTTATTGTGATGTGGAGCGAAAAAGTAGCAATTACATCAACACTAAAGGGTTTTTATCGCGTTGTCTTGGCTGTTTGGCAGCCTTACTTGCAATAAAGTGAACTCAACTAACCCCAAGTTGTAGTTCGAACACTGGAATTCTTATGAAAATTAGTACATCGTTTAGAAAAAAATAAATAATTTATTTACCGTTCAGGTCGGTCCGTACTGGAAAAATATTTTGTATATTTTTCCAGTACGGACCTCCCATCCGGTAGGTCGGGTGGGACATCCTGAAGCATGAAAAGCAATAATTATAGAGTAATCTAATATCCAACCATAAAAAGTAAAAGAACGAAGTCCTGAAGCATATAAAATAACAGTTTTATTAGACGTTGAACTTGTGAAACTTTTAATGAAATGTTTCAAGTCCAGACCAATTAAGGAAAGGCTTCAAATATATTAACGAATTTTACATTTGTACACGCCAAACGGCACTTCCCTTATGACATAGCTAGTAAAAATCGTGAACTGGGAGATTAATCCAGCCATACATCGACCTATTAAAAGGACTTAAAATGCTGTCCTTCGGCATTTTTTTATGTTTGATGTCACTAAAGAATTATTGGAGCATAATGTCGAGAAATTTTGTAATTGCACGGACGATTGTTTTCGCCGGTTTAAAAAATATTTTTCATTGTCAGTCATATCCTGCATGAAATAATTGTATGTAGATAGTACTTACTAATAATTATAACTGTTAACAAAAACTTATGTTGATTATCATATGATTACTTTCAGCTGTGGCAACACCAGTAGCAACTACAGCAGCTCCTAGGCCTACTACTATACCAACAACAAAGGGAACCAGTAAGTCAGAAATTAAACATATAGCATTCAAAAGGCGGTGAGAACTTTTGTGTCTTTTGATTTGTTGCTGATCTCCGGGCGTCTTTTCGGTATTAGTATGCTAAATCTATTAAAGACAGAAATCACGCATTCGAAATATTAAGGCCAGTGCCACCTGGCAATTTTCTGTCGGCATTTTATTGCTTAGAATGCCCATGAAATTGCCCAATGCAATTATACAAGTTAATGAGCCTACAGAAGGCCCCTTACTGAGTGCGCACAGACGTCGAGGGTCGAGAGTAACTATCGCGAGAGTCGAATTCTTCCTCATCGAACGCTACAAAACAGTCTTAAGATTTATACAGTGTAAACTTCAATGAAGTCTTCGAATTTAAGGTGGCTCTCTAGGGTTTTCATACAAAAATGCACTGTAGTCGATAGATAAAATTCACCAAGCCTTTATCGTGCTTGCTGTGTGTTAAAATTCCGTTGCTATGGCAACAAATCGAGTAGAATAGGGCTTACTTTTCGTCGTCTTCTTGCACAACAGCACAACGTAATAATTTTGGATGTTGTTGGGTATGCCTGCCCATTTGTAGCAATATTCATTCTTCTGAATTTCATTCAATTTAAAACACCACATCTATTCAATTCAAAATATATATATATATATATATATATATATATATATATATATATATATATATATATATATATATATATATATATATATATATATATATATAATGTGCTAGTTTTGGTTAGCGAAATACAAGAGTGCTCAATGACATATAGACAGAGCGAAATGTATAATTGTGCAAAATACCTCAAAAACTTACCACTACAGTCTGTTTCATCCAAAGGGAATCTTCAGGTGGTAGACAAATTTCGAAAATGTGCGAGCTTCTTTTATGCTCAAGGCGGAAACGTGGGCGCGTGGGTGGTTGAATAGCATGCATTCCTTTCTTTGTTTAGGTTGTTTACCTGAAATCTGCTTTTGTGTTGGCAGGCCGAAACTATTTCCGATCTTTTGTTAAGCAAGCAATTGTTTTTTTCTTTCAAAATACTGATTTTTTCCTCCAAACATAAATTACATCTTTTGGATCCTCCCGTGTAAGAAATAGACTTTTTTATTATGGACCATTTTATGGTGAAATCTGTTTTCTTTTGCTTTAAGTGCCAAACGTGTTTCGAAAGTTCCGTCTCGTTCGAATATTTTTTGTGTGTGAAAGATTTGATATGATTCCTGCATCGCTCTTTGAATGAGTTTGAGGTCATGCCAATGTAGTGCTTTGTGTCCTGTGTGTTGCCTGTCAAAATTGTTGCTTTGTATACAATGTCCTTACTCATGCACTTGTTCTGCAATGGGCATGTGTGCTTGTTCCTACAGTTACAGTTCTCTGCGCTAATGTCTTGTGGTTGGCTTTTCCTAATTATGCGTGTGTTGTGACATGTGATAATTGACTTAACGTTGTTCATGCAGCTGTAACTGACCTTAACTGTGTTCCTATTGAAAATCTTGTGTAACTTGTTGCCTATTGGAAAGTGCGTGTCTACAAGCTTGAGGAAACTGCGTGCGATGTTTTTCTTGACATTTTTGCTAAATGGAGGGTTAAACCAAATGATGTTGCGTTGCCTGTTCCTGCGTGGTTGCTGTGTTACATGTGGCATGTATTCCAGCTTGTGGCTGAAGTTGCTATGTCCTAGTGCGTTTTGATATGTTTGTACTGCATCGTCAAATACTTGTTTGTCAGATGATTTGTCAGAAAACAAAGAAAGGAATGCATGCTATTCAACCACCCACGCGCCCACGTTTCCGCCTTGAGCATAAAAGAAGCTCGCACATTTTCGAAATTTGTCTACCACCTGAAGATTCCCTTTGGATGAAACAGACTGTAGTGGTAAGTTTTTGAGGTATTTTGCACAATTATATATATATATATATATATATATATATATATATATATATATATATATATATATATATATATATATATATATATATATATATATATTCAATTTAATCTTGTTAAATTCATTCAATGCTGAGATATTCATTCAATTTAATCCTGTTAAATTCATTCAATGCTGCAATATTCATTCAATTTATTCCTCTTAAATTCATTCAATTTAAATATTCATTCAATTTAATCCTGCTAAATTCATTCAACCTGCAATATTCATTTAATTCGGTCGGAATGAGACGTTTACCGTCCGCAACATGTCGGCCGAAGCAAAATTTCATCGGAAAATTGAATATTACACAGCAATATATGGAAACACAGATACTGGCTTTTCTTTCTAATTATTTGGGCGACCATATTTGTTTTTGCATTTATGCATATTCATTTCCTCTTAATTTTGAACAAAAAAAGTGGCATAAAAAGTGGGTTCAAGTAGTTTATATGGATCGAAATAAGGTAAATCGTCTTGCTGGAATACTACAGCAAGCTTCGGAAGTTCTTCGAAGTATTGATGAACCTCATGAAAGTACAACCTCGAACAATATGAACAGTACAACATCGACAAGAACAAGCACTGAATCTGATTGTGCTGCACCATCTAGGGATGGTAGGGGTCGTTCAATGACGACTTTATCGCCCGCCGTTTCTGCCGGCAACTCGACCACCGAAGCCTTGTCTAGAGCTAGGCAAATGATGACCGCAAGTTCCAATTCGGGATTGTATAGACGACTGAATCGCAACGAGCGACTTCGTGCAACAGCATCCCCGTCAACGGCAAGACCCAAAAAGAAAGCTAAAATTGAAAAAAAACCTTTCGAATTTGCGTTAATCAAAATTTAAGAAAAGAGAATATTATTGAACGAGGAATCGTGGAGTTAGTGGACGATGACCGTGAAAACGAAATTCGAGCAAAATTGCTATCAAGCCTTAAAGGGACTTATTCTATTCTTGCACTGAACGATTTTGAATTCGTGAAGGTCACCCAGAAAAAATAACAGCGCTAAAAATGGCAGAAGGTGCTCAGTATAATTATGCTGTACCGGGGTAGTAAAAAAACTGGCAGGGCAAGGGTTATTGTACATCAGAATTAAGAAAGGGTATGAATTTGCCTTAGGTAATCCCTACGAGTCGGATACTGGAGATTTGGTGACCGTGATTGATCAGGTTGAACAACCTGAAGTCTCTGAAACAGATAATTCAAGTGTCATGTCTCCTAAATTGCATTCGGAAAGCCATTGTAGCAGCTCAGGTGTTGCTCAACCACATTCATGGAAAATTGGTGAAAGATACCAAACAATTATCACTGAATTTCCTAGTGACATAAATGATACCAATGAGATGTTAAGATATTATCAGGGCAAAGTTCATAGAGGAAGACCATTAGACGTAGTTGATGAATACACTGTGTTAGAAGGTGAAACAAATTTTATTACTGTGGATCGAGAAAATATTTTGCAGACATCATTTGAAGAAATAAAAGAAATTGAAGGTCCTGCTGTTACATTTGAGGTAGATTTCTACAGTGAAAGGGCCAAGGATAGTGGTGGTCCTCGACGAGAGTGGCTTAGATCATGCAATCAAAAAGTAAGTTAAATTTTTCAAAGCCCAAATTGTGTGCAATCCCAACCCAATGCACAGTTTTTTCACACAAAAATTTGTCAAAGCAGATCTTTTCCCTGGTTGATTAATATTTTCATCCAATGGACATCACAACTAGAACATTTAAAACACTGAAGTAAAATTATATACTGTATTAAGGCTGGCATCTGCCTGGTAGCTGGTTCAGGGTATCTTTAACCTCATAAATAAGATTAAAATCCTTACTTGCAATGAGTAAAAGATTTTTACAATAGTACAATACTTTAAAAAAAATTCCTGGACAAAGGAAAGCTCATCCTTTGTGATGTCAATATTTTGTAAGAACCTTGTTAGAAATTTGCTTTGTGAATTGATTTAGGTATAACATATAGAATACCTGCAAATGACATTCAATCAATATCTTTATCCTAAATTATGTTATTGTAATGTGTTCACAACATTGACCATGTATATGGATTTCATTTGCAGGGTATTCCATAATTATTCCTTAATTCATCTAAATTTTGTTCAATATCTAAATTTACAATAACAAAGTGGAAATATGGAAGAACATATAATTCTAGTAGTGCAGTACATCCTTCTCACCTTTTCTAAACAAAACAAACCAGAGTTGAAGTAACTGTTGCATAGGGCTGTTATTATATACACATGTAAGTTATTTTTATTTTCTGGTAGTAAGTCATTAAGAATTAAAAAGAAATAAAATAATCATTAGGCAGTTTACATTGCCACATAACAAATGTGGGAAACGTCTAGATATTTAAAGCAATGTTACCTTCATAAAAGAATTAAGTAAAAAACGGTAATTGAATTTAAATATTGAAAGATGAAAATATGAATTGGTCGTAAAGTGATCACTTATATTGCTAAATGTCCTAATTACTAACATTCTATTGTTCTCCCTGATCTTCATACAGACTTTAGTTATTGGTCCATTCATACATATAGATTAAAGAGAAATACTTCGAAAACGGGCTGAAAAGTCACCTTTCCTCAGACTACTACTATGCTGGAATGATTGCTGCAATTTCATTATTACAAAATGTTCTAGTTCCCCGCCACTTTTCTGAAGAACAACTTGATCAGATCTTTGTGGAGAATGGCCCTTGCACATCCAAGTGTGTTTTGGAATTTCGACGTGGTTTAGATCGGCTGGGAATATACCAATTTTCCCAACATTTAAAGCAGTTCATCAGTATTTTTCGTCATCACCAAGAGAAACTTACTGTCAAAAGCCTTATTCATATATATATATATATATATATATATATATATATATATATATATATATATATATATATATATATATATATATATATATATATATATATATATATATATATATATATATATATGTATTGAAATATATGTTTAACTGATTCGATATTACTGTACGTGTATCAGGTATCGCTATAGCTCAGCAATGGCGCTAAATTGTAAATACAAGCAGCTGAGAGAGACCGCAGTGATGGAGAACGCGAGCGTAGGAATCGCTGCTTGTATATATAGTCTAGCGCTATTATCTGTCTAGTGCAAATTATACAATGTAAACGCTATATATGCCTGTGTTAACGAGAGACCACAACAGATACGCTACGCAATTTCTGCTTTGTAAATGTTTCTTGTTGAAGATATTAGTCAATAAAGATACTGCCATGCATAAAGCGCGAAATATCTGTTTATACTTTCTTTTCTCGCAGGTGTATTTTATTCGACATAGCTTGCTTAGGTCGTAAAATGGTAACTTCGTGTTATCTGTAATTATGCTGCAAAAGCAAAGCAAGAGAAAAAACGGGAAAAAATAAATACTCTGGCAAACATGCCGTTTAGTTTTGGCCATTTTACTGTAATTTTATTTTAAGATTATTTTAAGATTAAGATTTCCCTGTAAGAAAATTGCATGATCCCTTTCCCCCTCCCGTTGGTTTTTACGCTGAATCCATCGATTTGCATCGACTGACAAGTTTGAAACGGGGCTTAAGAAATGTGACCACCCACCGATGCAGCATATTATTATAACGCGATGCAGATTACTACTAGTCCTTCCAAAGACTTCTTCGTCAGCACCTTAGTCTAGGACCGGTATAGGAGTTTGTACGCATTTCATTTACTAAAGATAATCTCAACTGTTTTAGGGTAAATTGACCATGGCGGTCAACATGCCTATGTGCCAAAGCCGAATTTGGGACAAGAGTCCTCAAAACTTTAAAGACAGACTCTGCAATACGCACTCCGTACTCCGCACTCCGTACTCTTCAATCCGCCGCACTCAGTCTTTTTCACCATGCCTAACGTAGAAGAGATAATCAGCTGTACACTACAGTGAAAATAACTAAAAGTAATCGCTGAAACTAACGGGCCCATGCAGACACTGTTACAGGGAGTATCAATAATATAAGTCATTATTTGCAAGACTAGTACTGGGCAGGGGTTAGCGATTCAGCCATATTAAAAGGACTTAAAATGTTGTATCATTTTCCGGCTGAAAATTTCAGCAAATATAAAATAAATGTAATTCCGACAAAGGCGTGCATATTAATTATACACAAGTTTGAATTAAACTGTATTTTTCGAATCAAATCAGATTCATCTTCAGCAGATTCTTAAGATATGGCGTTATATTCACAAGCGCAATTATTTTAAGAATTAAAAAACGAGTCGCGTGCCTTTATGGTGTAATAATGCACGATGGGGGAATGTTGGGAGAATACGAGAGTGCATTTCTTGGGAGAATACGAGAGTGCATGAATCCCCCCGAGTGCATTATTACACCATAAAGGCACGAGACGAGCTTTTTTAATTCTTTTATAATATAAGAAGAAATTACAGGGCAACAAGCCCAACAACAAAATTTATTTATTAGATCAATAATAAAATTCTCTTTACATTCATTTAAGATGTTGCTTAGCAACAAAAACAGCTTGGTTCAAACGGCGTGACAACAATACAGTCATCAGTATTTAGGCGAATTCTTGCCCCAAAACCTTTCAAAAACATCTAAAAATTGCCAACAATTGCAAAGGAGCTAAAAAATATAACATAAAGTTGTCAAAGAACTAATCACTGTTTGATTTAAACACGTTCTGGACGCTGCCGATCGAGCAAGAAGTAAACATGCCGCCGGCCAAGGCCGTGGAGTAATTCTGCAGCTCTGTGTTTGTCGTCGAACTTGCAGAGGATAACGCCAAAGTTTTCAAAGTGAAGGTACTGCGGAGTGGATATTTAGTAGTTAAGATTTCGAAGATATGGGTGTAATATAAAAGTGTCGTAAAATGTTGTACGGACTACGGTTTTGCTTGAATTTCGCGCATTGCATGAAAAAAACTTATGGCAAATGCAACGACAATAATGTGAAAATGATTAAATTTACCTTGTGGAAAACAATTTCTGTTCTTACTATAGTCTGTAGTCTTTTGTAAAATGTGTATTTAAAAGCCGAGTTTGTTTTGGTACCTACCTTTAAAAGTGGAGACTGCCATAAATGTTGAATTTTTGTTTACTTTTCAACAAGAGGCGGGAAATTTCAAAAGCTACAAGCGTGCATTATAGCCTCACAATGCAAGCGCGTTAGCCAATCAAATTGCTCGTTATATCGCACTTAAATTATAATTTAAAATAAGTTAGCGTGCGCAAAAGCGCGTAAGCAATCAATAACGTTTTTTTGTATGAACAGTTCGCGCAGTTCTTTCGTTCTGCGGAAGTTCATTTAACTAAACAATTGTAGTTCTCTACTAGCTTTTTGTCCATTATTTAGGTTAGATTTTCTTCTTTTGCTTCTTTATACTGTAGTGTAGTAAATTCCAGTTTTTGGAAGAATCGATGACCTTAGTGTTTGAGAGTAAAAGATCTGCTAGTAGTATGTTAGATTATGACGTCAAGAAGGCTTTGTCATAGCAAGAATCTAAGTGTTTGTATAAAGCACATTCCTTATCCTGGTAGGCATGTTCTTTCATCCATTCCAGAAGCGTTCGGTCAGGCCAATATAGCAACTGTTGCCTTTAGGACATAATAATTCAAACTAATTAATCACACTTGACTAACATTTAATTCAAACTTGTGTATAATTAATATGCACTCCTTATTCCGAATTACATTCATTTTAAAATGTTGTCCTACGGCATTATTTTATAATGTTTGATTTTTATTAAAAAATTAGCGGTTGATCCGACAAATAGTGAAGGTTGCCGGCGCTCATAATTGTTGGGAAATAATGTCCAGAAATTTTGTCAGGCGGACTGAAGAGGTTGCCTAAGAAAGTTTCCGTGAGAGGAAAATATTTATTCCGTGAACAGCTGTCAAGAACTTCTGTGATGAAACAGGGACTGCTGTTGACATTAAAATAATTGTCATAATTAAATATGCAAAAATGTCAGGTTTGAAGCGAGTGAGTTCTTGTTGAATTTAAGCTGTATATTGTTGTTGACATTACACATTCGTGATCAATTCAGTGTCACAATGAAGGGAAAGTTCCCCACATTGAAGGGCATTTGGGAAATTACCGGACGGAATAAGTTGGGACCGGTTTGGGAGGCTTAATTTAGTCGAGAAAGTTGATGACTGGAAAGAGTGGGATCTTGCAAAACTCATGGAAAACCGGCACCCCGGTGTGGATCGAAAATTGACCCAACTGGCGAAATCCGGACAAACTCAACTCCTCTGCGGAGGAGATGCACACAAACGACCAAAATGTATCTGCTGTGATTCTACAGAACATTCAGCTGTGAGGTACACGAAAGCCTTGAATGATGCTGATTGGAGGGGAATATCAAGACGGAAGAAAGCTTGTTTCAATTGTGCGTTACCAGGATATCTTCCATCAACATGTCATGCCATGGGGTGCCAAAAGTGTGAGCAGAAACACCATACCTCGATGTGTCAACAGCACGATAGATCATCTTTGGGCGGAATGAACAACAGTTTAGTGCTATAAGTAGTACCAACCAGAACACTTAAGCAATTCACCCAACCGTACTCGCAAATTTCGCATGAGAACAACTGCGGCTCATGATTGAGAGGGGAGCCTGAACTTATTACCAAGTTACGATTACGGCCAGGTTGTCCATTGCTGTGAAACCTCACTCACGATCCGTACAGTTTGTTCAGACGGTGAAATAGCGTCACGTATCGCCCTAACCTTACGGTTTGTGAAAATCATTTGCGAAACGCGGATTCAGTTTGTCAATCGGTGAATGAGTAAGTTTGTGTCTAAGTGACGCTTCGAAAAATTGCTTGCTCAGTATGAACAGAAAATGGCCCCGCGGATAGTACGAACGAACCGTACGGTTCGTGAAAATCATTTACAGATCGTTTACAGAGTGGGTTTATCAAATTGACGAAAGTGGACTTTTGCGAATGGACCGGTGGGTTCGTGGATACAAGCATAATTTCATCCCAAGAAATCGCACTGTAAAACGGATGATAGTTGAAGAAGTTCGCAAGGTCTCCGGGGAGTAAGCTGAACGATCTCAAAGAAACGCAAAAGAAATCCTGGATACCAAGGCTATGTAATCTATCAAAGGGTATCATCAATCGCTGCAATACCTGTTTGAAAGCACGACCAAAATCACTGGATCCACGAACGACCGCGCCATTACCTGTTTTCAGAATCGATACCACAAAACCGTTCGCTGTGACAGGGTTGGACTTTGCAGGTCCCTTGTATTAAAGAACGAGTAACAAACGTGCACGTGAGCCTACAGTTTTTTTAAGAAAATACGAAAGTAATTGTTTTGCTTATCCTAAAAATGTACTTCCATATTGGCGTAGTTAGAAATACTTCAAAGTCTCTGTCAGAGTAAGAATTAAACACTGATCAAGTAAAAAGCAACACACTCGATTTGATGCAAAGTTTGGCTACAAATCCCCTTATTCCGTTTCCCATTCAATTTTTAGAATGCAGTGATGCACAGGCAAATTTATTACTCAATTTTAAACATTAGTAGGGGTAGGAAAGTAGCTCCGCCGATTAAGTTTACGCCTTCTTAACGGCACTTAAGTTCCCCAACACTTTTGGCCAGGATTGTAGCATCTTACTGGTTTTGTCTCCTCTACATATTCCTCTCCTTTTCCATCTTACTGTAGTTTTATGTCGTGCTAGCACAATCACAAAGCATAGACGTATTTATATTTTTATTGCGTGGTGACGTGCCCATGAATTTATGGGGTGTGGTGCGAGTGAGTCGGTGCGTGCATGCGTGCGTAATATTTCCTTGTATATTTATTGTCAATGATATTTTGGTCTGCCTCAATGTAAATTTTATATTGTTTTCTGTCGAATTTTTCAATCTAATTATTGGATTTTGCATTCTTCTTTTATTCCTTAGTACCTGCAAGAGGGCCAGATATAACGATTACTGCGACCTCGACTACATTTAACATCACCTGGACAAAGCTAAGTGAAGATGATGCTAACGGGGTGATAATTAACTACGAAGTATGTTACCAATTGGGTTCTATTGTTTCTGACGACTGTTTTCAAGGTAAAAATGTATCCGACGTCGACAACACGGAATTGACCGGACTGAAACCGGCGAAAACGTATACTGTTGCTGTTCGAGCTTATACCAGTGTTGGTCCTGGACCATATGGGGCTAGCAAGACAGTAACTACGAAAGAGAGTGGTGAGTTAAAAACTGAGAAATAATACAAATTATCAAACTCATAAGTACTAATTTAATTATAGGGTAAAATATAGGGTTTGTGGTGGAGAAAGATGAATATGCCAGACTATCATACAGGTAATCTTGAACGCAGATTTAGACCCCTAAAAGGCATGTGTGTTTCCCATTCAATTTTTAGAATGCAGTGATGCACAGGCAACTTTTTTATTCAATTTTAAACATTGGTAGGCGTAGGAAAGTAGCTCTGCCGATTAAGTTTACGCCTTGTTAACAGCACTTAAGTGGCCCAGCACTTTTGGCCAGGATTGTAGCATCTCTCTGGTTTCGTCTCCTCTGCATATTCCTCCCCTTTTCCATCTTACTATAGTTTTATTTGGTGCTAGCACAACCACAAAGCATAGACGTACTTATATTTTTATTGCGTGGTGACGTGGCCATGAATTTATGGGGTGTGGTGTGGGTGAGTCGGTGCGTGCGTGTGTGTGTAATATTTCCTTGTATATTTATTGTCAGTGATATTTTGGTCTACCTCACTGTAATTTTTATATTGCTTTCTGTCGAATTTTTCCATCAAATTATTGGATTTTACGTTTTATTTTATTTCTTAGTACCTGCAAAAGGGCCAGATATAACGATTACAGCGACCTCGACTACATTTAATATCGCCTGGACAAAGCTAAGTGAAGATGATTCTAATGGGGTGATAATTAACTACGAAGTATGTTACCAATTGGGTTCTAGTGTTTTTGACGACTGTTCTCAAGGCAAAAATGTATCCGACGTTGACAACGCGGAATTGACCGGACTGAAACCGGCGAAAACGTATACTGTTGCTGTTCGAGCTTATACCAGTGTTGGTCCTGGACCATATGGGGCAAGCAAGACAGTAACTACGAAAGAGAGTGGTGAGTTAAGAACTGAGAAATAATACAAATTATCAACGTCATGAGTAGTAATTTAATTATAGCTTAAAATATAGGATTTGTGTGGAGAAAGATGTATAGGCCGGACTATCATACAGGTAATCTTGAACGCATATTTAGATCCTTAATAGGCATGTGTGTTTCCCATTCACTTTTTAGAAGGCAGTGATGCACAGGCAACTGTTTTATTAAATTTTAAACATTGGTAGGTGTAAGAAAGTAGCTCTGCCGATTAAGTTTACGCCTTGTTAACGGCACTTAAGTGCCCCAACACTTTTGGCCAGGATTGTAGCATCTCTCTGGTTTCGTCTCCTCTGCATATTCCTCCCCTTTTCCATCTTACTATAGTTTTATTTGGTGCTAGCACAACCACAAAGCATAGACGTACTTATATTTTTATTACGTGGTGTTATGCCCATGAATTTATGGGGTGTGGGTGAGTCGGTGCGTGCGTGCGTGCGTGCGTAATATTTCCTTGTATATTTATTGTCAGTGACATTTTGGTCTGCCTCACTGTAATTTTTATATTGTTTTCTGTCGAATTTTTCCATCAAATAATTGTATTTTACATTTTTATTTTATTCCTTAGTACCTGGAAAAGGGCCAAATATAACGATTACATCGAACTCGACTACACTTAAAATCACCTGGACAAAGCTAAGTGAAGATGATGCTAATGGGGTGATAATTAACTACGAAGTGTGTTACCAATTGGGTTCTAGTGTTTCTGACGACTGTTTTCAAGGTAAAAATGTATCCGACGTTGACAACACGGAATTGACCGGACTGAAACCGGCGAAAACGTATACTGTTGCTGTTCGAGCTTATACCGGTGTTGGTCCTGGGCCATATGGAGCTAGCAAAACAGTAACTACGAAAGAGAGTGGTGAGTTAAAAACTGAGAAATAATACAAATTATCAAACTCATAAGTACTAATTTAATTATAGGGTAAAATATAGGGTTTTTGTGGAGAAAGGTGTAGGCCAGACTATCATACAGGTAATCTTGAACGCAGATTCAGATCCCTAATAGGCATGTGTGCTTCCCATTCAATTTTTAGAATGCAGTGATGCACAGGCAACTTTTTTATTCAATTTTAAACATTGGTAGGGGTAGGAAAGTAGCTCTGCCGATTAAGTTTACGCCTTGTTAACAGCACTTAAGTGGCCCAACACTTTTGGCCAGGATTGTAGCATCTCTCTGGTTTCGTCTCCTCTGCATATTCCTCCCCTTTTCCATCTTACTATAGTTTTATTTGGTGCTAGCACAACCACAAAGCATAGACGTACTTATATTTTTATTGCGTGGTGACGTGGCCATGAATTTATGGGGTGTGGTGTGGGTGAGTCGGTGCGTGCGTGTGTGTGTAATATTTCCTTGTATATTTATTGTCAGTGATATTTTGGTCTACCTCACTGTAATTTTTATATTGCTTTCTGTCGAATTTTTCCATCAAATTATTGGATTTTACGTTTTATTTTATTTCTTAGTACCTGCAAAAGGGCCAGATATAACGATTACAGCGACCTCGACTACATTTAATATCGCCTGGACAAAGCTAAGTGAAGATGATTCTAATGGGGTGATAATTAACTACGAAGTATGTTACCAATTGGGTTCTAGTGTTTTTGACGACTGTTCTCAAGGCAAAAATGTATCCGACGTTGACAACGCGGAATTGACCGGACTGAAACCGGCGAAAACGTATACTGTTGCTGTTCGAGCTTATACCAGTGTTGGTCCTGGACCATATGGGGCAAGCAAGACAGTAACTACGAAAGAGAGTGGTGAGTTAAGAACTGAGAAATAATACAAATTATCAACGTCATGAGTAGTAATTTAATTATAGCTTAAAATATAGGGTTTGTGTGGGGGAAGATGTATAGGCCGGACTATCATACAGGTAATCTTGAACGCATATTTAGATCCTTAATAGGCATGTGTGTTTCCCATTCACTTTTTAGAAGGCAGTGATGCACAGGCAACTGTTTTATTAAATTTTAAACATTGGTAGGTGTAAGAAAGTAGCTCTGCCGATTAAGTTTACGCCTTGTTAACGGCACTTAAGTGCCCCAACACTTTTGGCCAGGATTGTAGCATCTCTCTGGTTTCGTCTCCTCTGCATATTCCTCCCCTTTTCCATCTTACTATAGTTTTATTTGGTGCTAGCACAACCACAAAGCATAGACGTACTTATATTTTTATTACGTGGTGTTATGCCCATGAATTTATGGGGTGTGGGTGAGTCGGTGCGTGCGTGCGTGCGTGCGTAATATTTCCTTGTATATTTATTGTCAGTGACATTTTGGTCTGCCTCACCGTAATTTTTATATTGTTTTCTGTCGAATTTTTCCATCAAATAATTGTATTTTACATTTTTATTTTATTCCTTAGTACCTGGAAAAGGGCCAAATATAACGATTACATCGAACTCGACTACACTTAAAATCACCTGGACAAAGCTAAGTGAAGATGATGCTAATGGGGTGATAATTAACTACGAAGTGTGTTACCAATTGGGTTCTAGTGTTTCTGACGACTGTTTTCAAGGTAAAAATGTATCCGACGTTGACAACACGGAATTGACCGGACTGAAACCGGCGAAAACGTATACTGTTGCTGTTCGAGCTTATACCGGTGTTGGTCCTGGGCCATATGGAGCTAGCAAAACAGTAACTACGAAAGAGAGTGGTGAGTTAAAAACTGAGAAATAATACAAATTATCAAACTCATAAGTACTAATTTAATTATAGGGTAAAATATAGGGTTTTTGTGGAGAAAGGTGTAGGCCAGACTATCATACAGGTAATCTTGAACGCAGATTCAGATCCCTAATAGGCATGTGTGCTTCCCATTCAATTTTTAGAATGCAGTGATGCACAGGCAACTTTTTTATTCAATTTTAAACATTGGTAGGGGTAGGAAAGTAGCTCTGCCGATTAAGTTTACGCCTTGTTAACAGCACTTAAGTGGCCCAACACTTTTGGCCAGGATTGTAGCATCTCTCTGGTTTCGTCTCCTCTGCATATTCCTCCCCTTTTCCATCTTACTATAGTTTTATTTGGTGCTAGCACAACCACAAAGCATAGACGTACTTATATTTTTATTGCGTGGTGACGTGGCCATGAATTTATGGGGTGTGGTGTGGGTGAGTCGGTGCGTGCGTGTGTGTGTAATATTTCCTTGTATATTTATTGTCAGTGATATTTTGGTCTACCTCACTGTAATTTTTATATTGCTTTCTGTCGAATTTTTCCATCAAATTATTGGATTTTACGTTTTATTTTATTTCTTAGTACCTGCAAAAGGGCCAGATATAACGATTACAGCGACCTCGACTACATTTAATATCGCCTGGACAAAGCTAAGTGAAGATGATTCTAATGGGGTGATAATTAACTACGAAGTATGTTACCAATTGGGTTCTAGTGTTTTTGACGACTGTTCTCAAGGCAAAAATGTATCCGACGTTGACAACGCGGAATTGACCGGACTGAAACCGGCGAAAACGTATACTGTTGCTGTTCGAGCTTATACCAGTGTTGGTCCTGGACCATATGGGGCAAGCAAGACAGTAACTACGAAAGAGAGTGGTGAGTTAAGAACTGAGAAATAATACAAATTATCAACGTCATGAGTAGTAATTTAATTATAGCTTAAAATATAGGGTTTGTGTGGGGGAAGATGTATAGGCCGGACTATCATACAGGTAATCTTGAACGCATATTTAGATCCTTAATAGGCATGTGTGTTTCCCATTCACTTTTTAGAAAGCAGTGATGCACAGGCAACTGTTTTATTAAATTTTAAACATTGGTAGGTGTAAGAAAGTAGCTCTGCCGATTAAGTTTACGCCTTGTTAACGGCACTTAAGTGCCCCAACACTTTTGGCCAGGATTGTAGCATCTCTCTGGTTTCGTCTCCTCTGCATATTCCTCCCCTTTTCCATCTTACTATAGTTTTATTTGGTGCTAGCACAACCACAAAGCATAGACGTACTTATATTTTTATTACGTGGTGTTATGCCCATGAATTTATGGGGTGTGGGTGAGTCGGTGCGTGCGTGCGTGCGTGCGTGCGTGCGTAATATTTCCTTGTATATTTATTGTCAGTGACATTTTGGTCTGCCTCACTGTAATTTTTATATTGTTTTCTGTCGAATTTTTCCATCAAATAATTGTATTTTACATTTTTATTTTATTCCTTAGTACCTGGAAAAGGGCCAAATATAACGATTACATCGAACTCGACTACACTTAAAATCACCTGGACAAAGCTAAGTGAAGATGATGCTAATGGGGTGATAATTAACTACGAAGTGTGTTACCAATTGGGTTCTAGTGTTTCTGACGACTGTTTTCAAGGTAAAAATGTATCCGACGTTGACAACACGGAATTGACCGGACTGAAACCGGCGAAAACGTATACTGTTGCTGTTCGAGCTTATACCGGTGTTGGTCCTGGGCCATATGGAGCTAGCAAAACAGTAACTACGAAAGAGAGTGGTGAGTTAAAAACTGAGAAATAATACAAATTATCAAACTCATAAGTACTAATTTAATTATAGGGTAAAATATAGGGTTTTTGTGGAGAAAGGTGTAGGCCAGACTATCATACAGGTAATCTTGAACGCAGATTCAGATCCCTAATAGGCATGTGTGCTTCCCATTCAATTTTTAGAATGCAGTGATGCACAGGCAACTTTTTTATTCAATTTTAAACATTGGTAGGGGTAGGAAAGTAGCTCTGCCGATTAAGTTTACGCCTTGTTAACGGCTCTTAAGTGCCCCAACACTTTTGGCCAGGATTGTAGCATCTCTCTGGTTTCGTCTCCTCTGCATATTCCTCCCCTTTTCCATCTTACTATAGTTTTATTTGGTGCTAGCACAACCACAAAGCATAGACGTACTTATATTTTTATTGCGTGGTGACGTGGCCATGAATTTATGGGGTGTGGTGTGGGTGAGTCGGTGCGTGCGTGTGTGTGTAATATTTCCTTGTATATTTATTGTCAGTGATATTTTGGTCTACCTCACTGTAATTTTTATATTGCTTTCTGTCGAA
This sequence comes from Muricea muricata, assembly GCA_963855995.1. Classification (NCBI taxonomy): domain Eukaryota; kingdom Metazoa; phylum Cnidaria; class Anthozoa; order Malacalcyonacea; family Plexauridae; genus Muricea; species Muricea muricata. The sequence continues at coordinate 68,690 of CAWLCR010000063.1, forward strand.
TTTTTCAATCAAATTATTGGATTTTACATTTTATTTTATTTCTTAGCACCTGCAAAAGGGCCAGATATAACGATTACAGCGACCTCGACTACATTTAATATCACCTGGACAAAGCTAAGTGAAGATGATTCTAATGGGGTGATAATTAACTACGAAGTATGTTACCAATTGGGTTCTAGTGTTTTTGACGACTGTTCTCAAGGCAAAAATGTATCCGACGTTGACAACGCGGAATTGACTGGACTGAAACCGGCGAAAACGTATACTGTTGCTGTTCGAGCTTATACCAGTGTTGGTCCTGGACCATATGGGGCAAGCAAGACTGTAACTACGAAAGAGAGTGGTGAGTTAAGAACTGAGAAATAATACAAATTATCAACGTCATGAGTAGTAATTTAATTATAGGGTAAAATATAGGATTTGTGTGGAGAAAGATGTATAGGCCGGACTATCATACAGGTAATCTTGAACGCAGATTTAGACCCCTAATAGGCATGTGTGTTTCCCATTCACTTTTTAGAAGGCAGTGATGCACAGGCAACTATTTTATTAAATTTTAAACATTGGTAGGTGTAAGAAAGTAGCTCTGCCGATTAAGTTTACGCCTTGTTAACGGCTCTTAAGTGCCCCAACACTTTTAGCCAGGATTGTAGCATCTCTCTGGTTTCGTCTCCTCGGCATATTTCTCCCCTTTTCCATCTTACTGTAGTTTTATGTCGTGCTAACACAACCACAATGCGTAGAAATACTTATATTTTTATTGCGTGGTGTTGTGTCCATGAATTTATGGGGTGTGGGTGAGTCGGTGCGTGCGTGCGTGCGTGCGTAATATTTCCTTGTATATTTATTGTCAGTGACATTTTGGTCTGCCTCACTGTAATTTTTATATTGTTTTCTGTCGAATTTTTCCATCAAATAATTGTATTTTACATTTTTATTTTATTCCTTAGTACCTGGAAAAGGGCCAAATATAACGATTACATCGAACTCGACTACATTTAAAATCACCTGGACAAAGCTAAGTGAAGATGATGCTAATGGGGTGATAATTAACTACGAAGTGTGTTACCAATTGGGTTCTAGTGTTTCTGACGACTGTTTTCAAGGTAAAAATGTATCCGACGTTGACAACACGGAATTGACCGGACTGAAACCGGCGAAAACGTATACTGTTGCTGTTCGAGCTTATACCAGTGTTGGTCCTGGACCATATGGAGCTAGCAAGACTGTAACTACGAAAGAGAGTGGTGAGTTAAAGACTGAGAAATAATACAAATTATCAAACTCATAAGTACTAATTTAATTATAGGGTAAAATATAGGGTTTGTGGTGGAGAAAGATGAATAGGCCAGACTATCATACAGGTAATCTTGAACGCAGATTTAGACCCCTAAAAGGCATGTGTGTTTCCCATTCAATTTTTAGAATGCAGTGATGCACAGGCAACTTTTTTATTCAATTTTAAACATTGGTAGGGGTAGGAAAGTAGCTCTGCCGATTAAGTTTACGCCTTGTTAACAGCACGTAAGTGCCCCAACATTTTTGGCCAGGATTGTACTGAGACAGACTTACGCACCCCCGTATTCAGTTATAGTTCAATCCCCCAGGTAGGGAGGTCACGTGATTTCGTGAGTTTATGTGGGAAACAATGTGATCAAATGTGTTCGTATATTTTTATTAAAATCTAAAAATTACAAGTGTTTACGTGAGGTTTGTGGCTCAATTTACGAAGTTTGGGTCATAGTGGTGCCGTGACCAGGATAAGAGCGATATTACAACGATTTAAACGGTGAAATTATTGTGATTTGCGATCGAAAACGTGAGTTTGGAAAACAAATATGGCGGACGACATTCAGCCAAACGAAAAGGAGAAGGAATTGGATACGGAAATAAACAAAGAGATTTATAAATTGAAGTATTATCTTGAGCAAGCAGATGATCTAATTGAGGAGAAGGACTACAAAGAAATAGAGACGGTGAGTATAAGATCACAAGCCATTCTTGATAAAATATATGATTTGGTGTCGAGCATGCAAGAAATAAAAGTAGACCGGGGCGAGTATACATCTAGAGCGATTCGCCAGTGGAAGAAATCAGTGAAAGAAACGTATACACCATGGGTTTCAGAACTTAGTAAACTGCAGGATGTTTTAGCTAAGAGAAAGGATGAAATTACTTCGGAAGAAACAATCAAAAAGCGTGATGCAATGAGAGAAGAAGAGGAACAGTACAGAGAGGAAATTCGGCAGCAAGAACGGCTAATTATGCAAGAGAAATTGCAAGCAGAGTTGACGGCGACTGAAAAGAAATTAGAGATGGAGAAAGCTGTTAGGGCCACTCATGCAAAATTGCCTAAATTAACAATCACATCATTTAAGGGGACAGCCAGTGACTGGGTCAGGTTTGAAAACATGTTTTTAACTCAAGTGGATTGCAAGCCAATTTCTGATGAGGAAAAGTTTGGTTACTTGCTTGAAATGGTCTCTAGCAAAGTTCGAGAGAAGATTTCCAACTTAAAGCCGGGCTCGGTTGGCTACAAGACGGCCTGGGATCGACTAAAGAAAGAATACGGTCGGACACAGCTGGTAGTGAACTCCCATGTGGATGAGATAGTGAATTTGGAAACAGTCAGAGGTTTGTCGTATGAAAAGGTACAAGCCTTCTATGAAAAGCTGAGTGCAAACTATGATGCTTTACAGACACTGGATGAACATACTAAACTGGATGGTTTTGTGATGGGTACCCTCAACAAATTACCTCAAGTTAAACCTGACTTGGTTAGGACTGATGAGGAGTGGGAAAAATGGAACATGGAGAAATTAATCGACAACATACAAAGCTGGCTGAAGCGAAATAAGCCGTCGCATGAAAATCACAAAAGGGAACGAAGCATGTATACCCGGCGAGGAGGAGAAAAAAATGGAAAGAAAGGTCAGTGTGTATTTTGTAAGTCAGATCATTGGAGTGATAAGTGCAAATCATATGTTACTGGTGACCAACGAAAGAAGTTCTTTGTTGAGAACAGACTCTGTTTCAATTGTGCCTCACCCGGACATAGAGGCAGCGACTGCCGCAGCCGTGGGTGCTTCTTCTGTGGAGCGAAACACCACACAAGTCTGTGCACCCAGGATAGAAATAAAGCTGGAAATGAAAATGGTAGAAATGATGGCCCAGAGTTAACAGGATATACGCCAGTGATGGAAGAACCGACGCTTCCAGCAATAATACCTGTCAGACTCAATGGGGAGGTGTTCTGGGCGTTTTTGGATACCGGTTCTAGTAGGAACTTTATTTCAAGTGAAGCGGCTGAGAAACTCAACTTGCGACCCGTGCGACATGAGACCAAAGAAATTATCACGGTTAACAGTTCTACAAAGCAGTCCATGCCAATTTTTGAAGTAGTGATCGAATCAATGGACGGCAAAGCTCAGGAAGAGATAGAATTGACTGGATCAAAATTGAGTGACTTTACAACAATCACACGACCAGACATGAACAAACTGAAGCATGAATATCAGCACACTAAGGACAAGAGATTCTACATGAACCGTGAAGGAACATACCCCATTCATATCGTCCTTGGTGATAAGATCTATTGCAAGATACGTACAGAAGAAATCTTCAAAGGGAATCCCGGTGATCCTGTCGTTGAAGGGTCCACATTCGGCTGGATCATCCATGGTGGTAACTACTCTAGTGAACAGTGCATGTTTACAAGGGAAACAAGTGATTATGAAAGATTATACAGCCTCGACGTCCTCGGCGTGGAAGATAGAAGCGAGAACGATCAGCTTGATGTTCATCGAGATTTCCGAGAGAATATAATCAAGACGAGCGATGGGAGATATGAAGTAGCAGTGCCATGGGTACCTGCAGCCACATTGCCGAGCGACAATCTGGAACAAAGTCGGAAACGTTTGAACGGTGTTTGGAGAAAGATCAATCAAGATGATAATCTGAAGAGAGAATATGAAGAGATCATCGCTAATCAATTAGACGAAGGAGTCGTAGAAAGAGCTCCTGAGACACCCACAGGGCAACGTCTATTCTACATGCCACACAAGCCGGTTGTGAAGCAGGAGGCTACAACTACCAAAGTGAGGATGGTCTTTGATGCCAGTATGAAGCCAAACCCAATGGCAAACAGTGTCAACGAATGCATGTTTACGGGGCCAGCTCTGCAACCACGTCTTTGGAACATAATGATTAGAGCAAGAGTTGCTTCAAATGTACTGCTCGCTGATATCCAAAAAGCGTTTCTGCAAGTTGGTATTCGTGACGAAGACCGAGATGCGTTCCGGTTCCTGTTCAATCTTAACGGAAATGAGGAACATTTGCGGTTTAGGAGAGTTCCATTTGGTGTTGAGGCCAGCCCATTTATGTTAGGAGCGACAATCGAGCATCATCTGGACCAACAACCAGCCGAGTTCGAATCCACTGTCAACGAGTTGCGAGAGAACACTTATGTTGATAATGTGATGACCACCGGAAGTGATCGTGCAGAATTGGTCAAGTTTAAACAAGAAGCAACAAAGATCTTAGAGAGTGGAATGTTTCCATTACACAAATGGGAATCGAACATAGAAGAACTAGAGAGCGAGGGAATGCCTAACCCATCAAAGATACTTGGTTTGAAGTGGGATAAGAGAGACGACGAACTTTCGATTGAAATGCCAGCATATTCAGAGGAAGCACCTGTGACGAAGAAGTCCATAGTCAGTTATCTTGGTAAGGTATATGATCCATTAGGAATTGCTTCACCAACCATGGCCGAAGGGAAAAGAATCTTTCGGGAAGCTTGTGATGAGCAGAAGAATTGGAATGCTGAGATCTCGGAATCCCTGAGTAGGGAGTGGCTCAGATGGACGAAACAGCTTCGGAATGTGAGAGTGCCACGAAGTAAAGGAAAGAATTTACGAAAGATCAAGTCCATTCATCTTCACCTATTTGCTGATGCCAGCAACTTAGGCTGCTCGTGTGTAACTATAGCAATACTCGATCAAGATACGGGGACTGTGAAAGGTCTTCTTACGTCGAAATCAAGAATCTCGAAAAGGAACACATCAATTCCAAGACTCGAGCTGGTCAGCGGCCATATGGCGGCCAACATGGCAAGAAACATATGTCTGGCACTTAAACGATTGCCTATTTCCTCGGTGACGATAGGGATGGACAGTCTAGTTGCTCTGTTCTGGATATCTAACCCAGCCAGATCATGGAAGGTATTCGTTGCAAATCGGGTGAGAAAGATCGCGTCAATCACAGCTGAATTCGGAATTCATTGGAAATATTGCCCGACAAAAGAGAACATCGCAGATTTGGGAAGTCGTGGTGCTTCAGTGAACCGCATGCAAACTGGTGGTTGGTTTCAGGGTCCAGAGTGGTTGTTGGACGAGGCTCAGTGGCCAGAACAGCCGAAACTGGCAAGCACAAACGAGACCAACCTTGAAAGCATTCCTCAAAAGCAACCAGTCTACCAAGTCAGAGAGAATGTGCTTGACGAATGGGATTCGTTACTCGACAGAAATTCCTACTGGAGAACCCTCCGTGTTACAGCGTGGATACGGAGATTCGTGAATAATTGTTTATCCAAGAAACGCGAGATGAGAAAAAAGAAGGGCCCTATCGATACCAGTGAGGTAGAAGCGTCAAAGAACTGTTGGATCCGGAGAGTCCAACGTAACGTAGACGACAACACACAATTTCCGGGATGGAGATTGGTCAAAGATGAAGAAACTGGTATCATTGTATGTAACGGAAGAATACCTGGATATCGACCAGTTTACGTGGACGAAGCTGCATTTGTCGAAAAGCTAATTCAACACATCCATGAGAAAATTATGCATTTGGGCGTGGCGAATACCATGGCAACGATACGTGACAATGGGCGGATTCCACATCTGCGGTCGAAAGTGAAGAAAGTTGTCAACAGATGCAATAACTGCAAAGTCTTCTCGACTAAGCCATTTGGAGCACCTACAACAGCGAAGTTGCCTGAGTTCCGAACAAACGAATCACGAAGGCTATTCGAAGTGACAGGAGTGGACTTTGCGGGTCCGTTGATTTGCAAATTGAAGAAGAACGAAGTAGACAAGTGTTACGTGGTTATATTCACTTGCGCGGGATCTAGAGCGGTTCATCTCGAACTGACGCATTGACAATCAGCCGAAGAGTTCCAAGAAGTACTTAACTCGTTTATCACAAGAACAACCAGACCCCGGCGGTTAATCTCAGACAACGCGATGGTATTTAAGGCAACAGCGTCTTGGATAAGAAAATTGCGACGTAGTGAGATTTTGTTCAACTACCTGGCTGCCCAAGAAATCCATTGGACATTCAACTTGGCGAAATTCCCTTGGTGGGGAGGAATTTATGAGCGGTTGATACAAGAGCTGAAGAAAACCCTCTACAAAACCTTAGGCAAGACACATTTAACCTTCCGCCAGCTACGAACCGTGATCTTGGACATTGAACGGAATTTGAACAATCGACCATTAACATATATTGAAGGAGATCAAAGTGACCAACAAGTCCTGACACCCAACGTAATCCTGTGGGGCCAGAATGCCTATACAATAGAGTCAGAGGGTGATTTCGATGAAGAACAGACCAGCCGAATGCAGAAACGACTGGGATTGGCCAGACAGCATGCATGGTCGAGATGGCAAAGGGAGTATGTGCATGGTCTGATGGAGTTTCACAGAATTAACAAGGGACAAAATGACGTTCCGCAGGTCGGCGAAGTGGTGCTCGTCGTTGGGGAGGAGAAAAATCGCGGGCTATGGATGCAAGCGAGAGTTCTACGACATGTCAAGGGGAAGGACGGAGTGATACGGGGAGCGATCTTGTTGCACAAAGGGAACCACATCGAACGACCTATACAGCTTCTTTGTCCCCTGGAGATCCGAAGCCCCCTCCGAGAAACAGAACACAACGCAAATACTCAAGAAGATAATGCGACGCAAGAGGAAAGGCCAAAACGAAGAGCGGCGAAGGAAGCTGGACGTAGAATACAAGAGCAGTTAAAGGATGACGAATGATTAACTTTTGCACGACGTTATAAACACTCGAACAGCTATATGAGTAAATTCAGTAAAAATATAAACATTCATATTTTTAGGGGAGAGTGAGATAGACTTACGCACCCCCGTATTCAGTTATAGTTCAATCCCCCCGGTAAGGAGGTCACGTGATTTCGTGAGTTTATGTGGGAAACAATGTGATCAAATGTGTTCGTATATTTTTATTAAAATCTAAAAATTACAAGTGTTTACGTGAGGTTTGTGGCTCAATTTACGAAGTTTGGGTCAGTAGCATCTCTCTGGTTTCGTCTCCTCTGCATATTCCTCCCCTTTTCCATCTTACTATAGTTTTATTTGGTGCTAGCACAACCACAAAGCATAGACGTACTTATATTTTTATTGCGTGGTGACGTGGCCATGAATTTATGGGGAGTGGTGTGGGTGAGTCGGTGCATGCGTGTGTGTGTAATATTTCCTTGTATATCTATTGTCAGTGATATTTTGGTCTACCTCACTGTAATTTTTATATTGCTTTCTGTCGAATTTTTCCATCAAATTATTGGATTTTACATTTTATTTTATTTCTTAGTACCTGCAAAAGGGCCAGATATAACGATTACAGCGACCTCGACTACATTTAATATCACCTGGACAAAGCTAAGTGAACATGATTCTAATGGGGTGATAATTAACTACGAAGTATGTTACCAATTGGGTTCTAGTGTTTTTGACGACTGTTCTCAAGGCAAAAATGTATCCGACGTTGACAACGCGGAATTGACCGGACTGAAACCGGCGAAAACGTATACTGTTGCTGTTCGAGCTTATACCAGTGTTGGTCCTGGACCATATGGAGCTAGCAAGACTGTAACTACGAAAGAGAGTGGTGAGTTAAAGACTGAGAAATAATACAAATTATCAAACTCATAAGTACTAATTTAATTATAGGGTAAAATATAGGGTTTGTGGTGGAGAAAGATGAATAGGCCAGACTATCATACAGGTAATCTTGAACGCAGATTTAGACCCCTAAAAGGCATGTGTGTTTCCCATTCAATTTTTAGAATGCAGTGATGCACAGGCAACTTTTTTATTCAATTTTAAACATTGGTAGGGGTAGGAAAGTAGCTCTGCCGATTAAGTTTACGCCTTGTTAACAGCACTTAAGTGCCCCAACACTTTTGGCCAGGATTGTAGCATCTCTCTGGTTTCGTCTCCTCTGCATATTCCTCCCCTTTTCCATCTTATTATAGTTTTATTTCGTGCTAGCACAACCACAAAGCATAGACGTACTTATATTTTTATTGCGTGGTGACGTGGCCATGAATTTATGGGGTGTGGTGTGGGTGAGTCGGTGCGTGCGTGTGTGTGTAATATTTCCTTGTATATTTATTGTCAGTGATATTTTGGTCTACCTCACTGTAATTTTTATATTGCTTTCTGTCGAATTTTCCCATCAAATTATAGGATTTTACATTTTATTTTATTTCTTAGTACCTGCCAAAGGGCCAGATATAACGATTAAAGCGACCTCGACTACATTTAATATCACCTGGACAAAGCTAAGTGAAGATGATTCTAATGGGGTGATAATTAACTACGAAGTATGTTACCAATTGGGTTCTAGTGTTTTTGACGACTGTTCTCAAGGCAAAAATGTATCCGACGTTGACAACGCGGAATTGACCGGACTGAAACCGGCGAAAACGTATACTGTTGCTGTTCGAGCTTATACCAGTGTTGGTCATGGACCATATGGAGCAAGCAAGACAGTAACTACGAAAGAGAGCGGTGAGTTAAGAACTGAGAAATAATACAAATTATCAAACTCATAAGTACTAATTTAATTATAGGGTAAAATATAGGGTTTGTGTGGAGAAAGGTGTAGGCCAGACTATCATACAGGTAATCTTGAACGCAGATTTAGACCCATAATAGGCATGTGTGTTTCCCATTCAATTTTTAGAATGCAGTGATGCACAGGCAACTGTTTTATTAAATTTTAAACATTGGTAGGTGTAAGAAAGTAGCTCTGCCAATTAAGTTTACGCCTTGTTAACGGCACTTAAGTGCCCCAACACTTTTGGCCAGGATTGTAGCATCTCTCTGGTTTCGTCTCCTCTGCATATTCCTCCCCTTTTCCATCTTACTATAGTTTTATTTGGTGCTAGCACAACCACAAAGCATAGACGTACTTATATTTTTATTGCGTGGTGTTGTGCCCATGAATTTATGGGGTGTGGGTGAGTCGGTGCGTGTGTGCGTGCGTGCGTAATATTTCCTTGTATATTTATTGTCAGTGACATTTTGGTCTGCCTCACTGTAATTTTTATATTGTTTTCTGTCGAATTTTTCCATCAAATAATTGTATTTTACATTTTTATTTTATTCCTTAGTACCTGGAAAAGGGCCAAATATAACGATTACATCGAACTCGACTACATTTAAAATCACCTGGACAAAGCTAAGTGAAGATGATGCTAATGGGGTGATAATTAACTACGAAGTGTGTTACCAATTGGGTTCTAGTGTTTCTGACGACTGTTTTCAAGGTAAAAATGTATCCGAAGTTGACAACACGGAATTGACCGGACTGAAACCGGCGAAAACGTATACTGTTGCTGTTCGAGCTTATACCAGTGTTGGTCCTGGACCATATGGAGCTAGCAAGACTGTAACTACGAAAGAGAGTGGTGAGTTAAAAACTGAGAAATAATACAAATTATCAAACTCATAAGTACTAATTTAATTATAGGGTAAAATATAGGGTTTGTGGTGGAGAAAGATGAATAGGCCAGACTATCATACAGGTAATCTTGAACGCAGATTTAGACCCCGAAAAGGCATGTGTGTTTCCCATTCAATTTTTAGAATGCAGTGATGCACAGGAAACTTTTTTATTCAATTTTAAACATTGGTAGGTGTAAGAAAGTTGCTCTGCCGATTAAGTTTACGCCTTGTTAACGGCTCTTAAGTGCCCCAACACTTTTAGCCAGGATTGTAGCATCTCTCTGGTTTCGTCTCCTCTGCATATTTCTCCCCTTTTATCCATCTTACTGTAGTTTTATGTCGTGCTAACACAACCACAAAGCAGAGACGTACTTATATTTTTATTGCGTGGTGACGTGGCCATGAATTTATGGGGTGTGGTGTGGGTGAGTCGGTGCGTGCGTGTGTGTGTAATATTTCCTTGTATATTTATTGTCAGTGATATTTTGGTCTACCTCACTGTAATTTTTATATTGCTTTCTGTCGAATTTTTCCCTCAAATTATTGGATTTTACATTTTATTTTATTTCTTAGTACCTGCAAAAGGGCCAGATATAACGATTACAGCGACCTCGACTACATTTAATATCACCTGGACAAAGCTAAGTGAAGATGATTCTAATGGGGTGATAATTAACTACGAAGTATGTTACCAATTGGGTTCTAGTGTTTTTGACGACTGTTCTCAAGGCAAAAATGTATCCGACGTTGACAACGCGGAATTGACCGGACTGAAACCGGCGAAAACGTATACTGTTGCTGTTCGAGCTTATACCAGTGTTGGTCCTGGACCATATGGAGCTAGCAAGACTGTAACTACGAAAGAGAGTGGTGAGTTAAAGACTGAGAAATAATACAAATTATCAAACTCATAAGTACTAATTTAATTATAGGGTAAAATATAGGGTTTGTGGTGGAGAAAGATGAATAGGCCAGACTATCATACAGGTAATCTTGAACGCAGATTTAGACCCCTAAAAGGCATGTGTGTTTCCCATTCAATTTTTAGAATGCAGTGATGCACAGGCAACTTTTTTATTCAATTTTAAACATTGGTAGGGGTAGGAAAGTAGCTCTGCCGATTAAGTTTACGCCTTGTTAACAGCACTTAAGTGCCCCAACACTTTTGGCCAGGATTGTAGCATCTCTCTGGTTTCGTCTCCTCTGCATATTCCTCCCCTTTTCCATCTTATTATAGTTTTATTTCGTGCTAGCACAACCACAAAGCATAGACGTACTTATATTTTTATTGCGTGGTGACGTGGCCATGAATTTATGGGGTGTGGTGTGAGTGAGTCGGTGCGTGCGTGTGTGTGTAATATTTCCTTGTATATTTATTGTCAGTGATATTTTGGTCTACCTCACTGTAATTTTTATATTGCTTTCTGTCGAATTTTCCCATCAAATTATAGGATTTTACATTTTATTTTATTTCTTAGTACCTGCCAAAGGGCCAGATATAACGATTAAAGCGACCTCGACTACATTTAATATCACCTGGACAAAGCTAAGTGAAGATGATTCTAATGGGGTGATAATTAACTACGAAGTATGTTACCAATTGGGTTCTAGTGTTTTTGACGACTGTTCTCAAGGCAAAAATGTATCCGACGTTGACAACGCGGAATTGACCGGACTGAAACCGGCGAAAACGTATACTGTTGCTGTTCGAGCTTATACCAGTGTTGGTCCTGGACCATATGGAGCAAGCAAGACAATAACTACGAAAGAGAGCGGTGAGTTAAGAACTGAGAAATAATACAAATTATCAAACTCATAAGTACTAATTTAATTATAGGGTAAAATATAGGGTTTGTGTGGAGAAAGGTGTAGGCCAGACTATCATACAGGTAATCTTGAACGCAGATTTAGACCCATAATAGGCATGTGTGTTTCCCATTCAATTTTTAGAATGCAGTGATGCACAGGAAACTTTTTTATTCAATTTTAAACATTGGTAGGTGTAAGAAAGTTGCTCTGCCGATTAAGTTTACGCCTTGTTAACGGCTCTTAAGTGCCCCAACACTTTTAGCCAGGATTGTAGCATCTCTCTGGTTTCGTCTCCTCTGCATATTTCTCCCCTTTTATCCATCTTACTGTAGTTTTATGTCGTGCTAACACAACCACAAAGCATAGACGTACTTATATTTTTATTGCGTGGTGACGTGGCCATGAATTTATGGGGTGTGGTGTGGGTGAGTCGGTGCGTGCGTGTGTGTGTAATATTTCCTTGTATATTTATTGTCAGTGATATTTTGGTCTACCTCACTGTAATTTTTATATTGCTTTCTGTCGAATTTTTCCATCAAATTATTGGATTTTACATTTTATTTTATTTCTTAGTACCTGCAAAAGGGCCAGATATAACGATTACAGCGACCTCGACTACATTTAATATCACCTGGACAAAGCTAAGTGAAGATGATTCTAATGGGGTGATAATTAACTACGAAGTATGTTACCATTTGGGTTCTAGTGTTTTTGACGACTGTTCTCAAGGCAAAAATGTATCCGACGTTGACAACACGGAATTAACCGGACTGAAACCGGCGAAAACGTATACTGTTGCTGTTCGAGCTTATACCAGTGTTGGTCCTGGACCATATGGAGCAAGCAAGACAGTAACTACGAAAGAGAGCGGTGAGTTAAGAACTGAGAAATAATACAAATTATCAAACTCATAAGTACTAATTTAATTATAGGGTAAAATATAGGGTTTGTGTGGAGAAAGGTGTAGGCCAGACTATCATACAGGTAATCTTGAACGCAGATTTAGACCCATAATAGGCATGTGTGTTTCCCATTCAATTTTTAGAATGCAGTGATGCACAGGCAACTTTTTTATTCAATTTTAAACATTGGTAGGGGTAGGAAAGTAGTTCTGCCGATTAAGTTTACGCCTTGTTAACAGCACTTAAGTGCCCCAACACTTTTGGCCAGGATTGTAGCATCGCTCTGGTTTCGTCTCCTCTGCATATTCCTCCCCTTTTCCATCTTACTATAGTTTTATTTGGTTCTAGCACAACCACAAAGCATAGACGTACTTATATTTTTATTGCGTGGTGACGTGGCCATGCATTTATGGGGTGTGGTGTGGGTGAGTCGGTTCGTGCGTGCGTGAGTAATATTTCCTTGTATATTTATTGTCAGTGATATTTTGGTCTGCATCACTGCAATTTTCGTATTTTTTTCTGTCGAATTTTTCCATCAAATTATTGGATTTTACATTTTATTTTATTCCTTAGTACCTGCAAAAGGGCCAGATATAGCGATTACAGCGACCTCGACTACATTTAAAATCACCTGGACAAAGCTAAGTGAAGATGATTCTAAGGGGGTGATAATTAACTACGAAGTATGTTACCAATTGGGTTCTAGTGTTTCTGACGACTGTTGCCAAGGCAAAAATGTATCCGACGTTGACAACGCGGAATTGACCGGACTGAAACCGGCGAAAACGTATACTGTTGCTGTTCGAGCTTATACCAGTGTTGGTCCTGGACCATATGGAGCAAGCAAGACAGTAACTACGAAAGAGAGTGGTGAGTTAAGAACTGAAAAATAATACAAATTATCAACGTCATGAGTGGTAATTTAATTATAGGGTGAAACCTGTAGTTTTATATAATAAACAGAAAAATACATGGGGGCTAGGAAATAGCAGATTTATTTCTGGGGTTGAACATGATATTTCTCATGTTCAACACTCGAAATAAAGCTTGTATTTGCGCGCACCCATGTATTATTCTCTATTTATTATATGGACAAGGGTGTTTTATAGAGATCTAAAACACTCGTAGAATCCATATGTCACTACTTCCGGGACCCGAGTGGCGTGTATTTTCCGTACGTAACGCTCGCGAGCTGAGTGGCATATCTTTCTCGCGAGCTGAGTGGCATATGTAACGCTCGCGAGCTGAGTGGCATCAGGGCGCTCTAAAACACGGGCGGGGAAAAAAGGGAAAAAGGAGTGAGAGATGGCGGAAAATTGCGAGAAAAGTTTGAGAGGAAAGCATCCATGCACAATAGGTAAGGATTACAATTTTAAAATGAAATTTATGTCGTCATACAGCTAGATAAATAGGCTATAAATGTCCCTTGTTAAGTATCCATAAAAGTTACTGCACCAAAAATTATTCCTATTTATTGTGCCTCAAGTGCAAGTTTTTTACACCAAAAATTCCGATTTTGACAGAGCGCATTTTCGCTTTCAATCGGCTTTTCGTTTTGGGTAAGTTGGCAAAAGTTATTTTGAAATCGTCCTTTTCTTGGCCATTTAAAGGCGATTCAAATATATATAGTGGGCGAATTTACTTTTTTGAACTTTTTTCTATATTTTAAGTTTTCTGCGACCTGTACTATGCTTCTCTCGCCCGACCGGGAAGACGGGGTTTTAAATTGAATGTCAACATGACAAAAACATGATATAAAATACAAATAATAGACAAGTAAGGCATGTATATTCTTCAAAGTGAACTCAAAATATGGTATTTTTCACAAATTGCTAAAAATTTAAGATTTAAAGCAGTAAAATGTTGGTATTTCTTTTTTATCTGCACGGAAAAGTGCTGAGAATGTATAATTACACTCAATGCGAGTAAGCAAAAAATAGCAAAAAAAGCAAATTTAAAATGACTCTATATTCAGCGAAAATATGTTTGTAAACTAATTGAAGTAAGTCCACAAGTTCATTAGACTTTTAAAAAGCCGACAGACTTCAAAATAATTTACTTAAGTATTGTATTTGTTTCGTATTAAACCAAGCATATAAACTCTGCAAATAGACTTGCGTTGCAAGCATTTTATATAGCAATATCCATGCAAAAAAACACAACTATACATGTCAAAATATCAATAAAATAATTCATCCACAAATTTATATACTGTGAAAGTATAGAAAATATTATAACAGGACTAAAATTTCATTTCCTTATTGAAAAAAATATGAAACCGACAATATTAAAATTTATCACAACAAACGTAGTTGTGTATTGTGCGTATTGCCATGGAAACCGAATTGGAACAATCTACTCGACCACAATCTCGACATCTCGTACTTGAAAAAACCCCCAAGTTTTGCATGTTTAATGAGCAGCTAAGCCTAAGATAGGATTTTTCTTTATCTACAACAAAAGTTCAAACAATTTACAAACGAAACAATACCGATTTGATAACAGAACAGCAAATTTTAAATGCTTTGATATTGATGCACTGGCTGACTCGCGCGAAAACTGCTTAAATCGAATTGGTCGAAAAATATTTTCGAAGTTGTAAAAATGTATAGTTAAAAAGCAATCCACACATCTACCTTGGTCAAAAAATCAAACCGATTTCACGCGGCTTACCTTGTATATTGTTTAACCATTTTAACCCTCTATGATTTGTCGAACTTTTATCTGACTTTGACTTTTGAGTATTAAATTTATAGTGTTCTTTTTCATGTCGGTGTTCGGTGCTGTTCAGTGTTTAATTATCTCTTTGCAAGATCCATGATTAAAAAGAATTCCCTTGTTTTTTAACAAATAGCGATCCTCTTGATGTTAATATGAACAAGTCGCAGAAAATTTCTGTCGAGACGTCTGTAAATCAGCTTCTCGCAGAGCAGCAGTTTATAAATGGCGTGATCGCTATATCTGCCAGGGTTGGTAGGCTTTTGCGCATGCACAAAGCTAAATGACGTTTTAAAAAAGGCCAAATTTAACAAAATAAGGCCAAATTTTACCTTTTTCCAAAAAGAGCCAAATTTTATCAATGTTTTGACATGATATCAATCAGATTTGGTCCAGCTAATTTCTAATATTCTAAATTTAAGTTCAAAAGTCTTCAACTTCACAAAAAATATTCATGTTCATATTCATATTCATTAATAGCATATTCAGGAAAAATGTCGAGCTACATGCTACAAGACTATTCTTGTCGGGAATGTAAATGTACAACATAATATTCTGATAACAAATTTTAAGCAACTTGAAGTATGAATCCATACAAAAACTTGTAGGTTTTACTAAACATGTTGATATGCCAAAACAGTAATTATAGGTTTGGTAAAGCATATGGGAAGAATTATTAATCTTTCATTTTTTTTTGTTCATTTACTTGACATCAGAAATGTTACAGTTAGGAAGATTGCTTACATAAAGACATACTCAAGTTGAGTGAAAGCAGTGAACCAGTGCCTAATATGCTGTGCATGGTAAGAAAATACACATGCAATCATGTTTGAATTTAAGCTTGTTAAGTATTGTATCAATGTTTGTACCATAAGAGAACAACTTTTAATTGAAAGCCTGAAAAACACTTGTAAAAGATATTTATTCAGGCAGTTCTGTATCAGTTAAATTCTAAAATATGATACAACCCTCTGGAAGAGAGTTGTGGAGCATGTACAAGTTCTTGTGTTGCTATGCTCTTAACTGAGCCTGCAAAAAGTCTGCATAGGCATGATGCATAGCAGCCCAATTGCGTGTGTAGTTTCATATAGAGATTAATAGGAACTATCCTGAGTACCCTGGCACTATCAAGAATTATATAGTTACTGGGCAAAGAGTTCTTACCTAGTATGCTGGAAAGATCAAGTTGATACACCATTAATAGACTGTATATATAAATATTTAATATTCTGGCTGAAGATAGCACCATGTCCTCACCAATTTTCATCATACTTTTCAACAATACTTTTCAACTCTTTTTCAGGGTTGTTCCACAGTATTCTTTACCGACTTTGTTTTCTTTAGTGACTGCCTGAATGATGTGCTGTGCTTTTAGGCTTTCAATTGTAGTAATTGCTCTCTTATAATTTGTTTTGATTTTACAAACATTGATACAATCCTTTGCAAGATCAGAATACATGCTGCCCTGTGCATATCATTTTCCTCACCACACAAGACTTTGAACCATTCTTCATAAAGTTCACTACTTTCACTCAGAACCTGTAAGCAGTGCTTGAGTATGTCTTTATCAGCATATTTCTCAAGGGCCTGCTTCACAATCTTTTCAACTACAGTGTGTAAATACACAAAGAAAGTAACAGTTTCTGATGTAGGAATGAACAAAAATTTGCCAGGTTGAATAAGTTTGTCTTCCCCTAAACACTTTACCAAATCCATAATATACTGTTTGGGTACATTAATACAATTGTTATTTGTTTTTGACACTTTAAGTTGGTAGGTTTTCTCGCCATCTTTAAAAGTATCCCTAACACGTTTACAAACCCAACCAGAATCTTCTTTTATAGCGTGTAGTTCGACATTTTCGACCGAAGTTGCCGTTGACGTTGCCAAACATTTTGCATTGTCTTCAACAGTAGTGTACAAACCCTTCGTCCTTCGACTCGTATAATACTAAACAACTCCAAAAGTGTTGAAGTATATGATGTAGAACGACATTTCAAGACGTAGATGTTGTTTCCAGATTTGAAATGTGCAATAACGAGGACCAACTCTCGCATAACGAGGTAGAAGTTGTCACAGATGCAAAGTTTTTTCAAGTTGTATTACTTTGTTCTTCGGACAATTAATATGCTCAACATTCTTATAAACATCGAAAAAACCATTGGAGATGGCTTTCAGAAAATCAAACACCAATTCCATATTTTTTTCGCTAGAGTCTAACAGTTCTTGTGCAATTGTTTGCTCAACTTTTAGTGCAGTATCATGGCTGTAGCCTGTACGTATTGTGATCCTTTCAAGGACTTTGCGGTAGTTCTCATAACCTTTTTTCGAGCTTATCCAATTTAAACTTTTCAGTAATTCTGAAATATCATCTGCTGCTTCGTTTTCATCTTCCTCTAAATCATTTTTACCCCATAAAACATCATCTGGGATGTCCGAACTCAAAAAGAACACCTCAGGTTCGGCCGCCATATTTGTTTTGAAAATTTCTGCATTTGGTAATATACGGGGGGTCCGCGCATCACACATAGATCAGGGGTGCAATAGCCGTTTCCCCGCCCGTGTTTTACAGCGCCCTGGTCATAGAGATTATAAATAACACTAGAGGAGGCATTGTAATCTTTCTCACTGATAACAAAAGGGAACGCGTTTATTGGGGGGCAAATCCAAGTCCCGGATGCAGGGCCAGGCGCTTATTGGCTGAGCTAATGCTTCCTTAGCAACCACCTTAGCAACAGCAGAAATCTGTATGAAATGCTTTCCTCATCGTTGTTGAGGTCGTTTTTCCGGTTTTGTGGGCAAAATAGTACTTTTTCAATTGTTTTTATTGTTTTAGACAAACTGAAATGATATTTTCAATATTTTTACGAGGAAAAACATTTCAAAAAGCAAAAAAACTCGTCTAAAATGACTTTTTTGCCTGGGACATCGTGAATGAGTGAACATCCGGGACTTGAATTTGCCCCCCAATAGCCGCGCTCCCAAATTTTACCCTCGATGTCCTCTCTAGTGTTATTTATAATCTCTATGGCCCTGGTGGCATATCATAAATTCCCGCCTTTTTTATTGTTGTTGTTTTCAAAATGGCCGCTAATGCAAGCTTTGTACAGGGCTTCCCAAGAAAAATGCCTACATAACGAAAGGGAACGTAAACTAGCTTAAATGCGATATCATCAATTTCTTCCTTCAACGTGTCCGCCTTCAAGTTCCACGCATTTTATTGCTCTTGTTCACATGTCTGTCATAGCTCGTCTAGCTATCCACATTCGTCGTAGTGCTACAAATCATTAGCGATTCACTCTCCTAGCTCCTTAACTTTAGCTGGAGGCGTTTTAAAAACCTGGCTTCCTGTTTGGTGATAAGATAGCACCATAAATTTTCTTTTCTCTAGAGTAAATTGTTGTCCAACCATTTTTGAACACAGATAACGAAAAAGAATGGATTGCATTTTCCCTGCGTGCTTTATTCGTGTTCTTGCAGCTTTTGTAAAAACTTAAATTCCCAAGGGTATTTTAATTCAACCAAATTCGTCTTAAGTTGTGAGGTTTAAACTAGTTTACTGTCTATTTCGTTATGTGTAAACCCTCTCAATTAAATGTGTTGTTAAACAATTTCACATTGTACAGTAACTTCTTGAAACTTTAAACGTTAATAAATTAAGCAAAAATTGGACAAGTCAGAATTTTGACCCTGCTTTTTTGAATTGCTGCAAAAATAACACATTTAAGCAATTTGATCTTAAATTTGCACTCAAGAAGATATGATGTTAAATTTTCGCTAGATAGTAACAATTTACAAACTGGACTGTTGCTTTTAAACTATGCTCCAAAGCTTAACGGAGGGGGGAGGGCATTTTTTTGGGACACCCTGTAGAGTTGAGCAAAAAGACGAAACAAGCCGATGCCAGCAAAAATTTTAAACTTTTAATATATTTATTTGTCTTTCTTACATGTTTTGAGGTATATTGCAACTGTGTTTTGTACCTGGTTTTAGCGTCTGCCATTTTGGTCAGAAAACTGTTTTTCACTATTAAAACGTTAATTTTCATCGTCATTGTGTATTATTGTGTCACCGTAGAGGTCCATATAATAAATAGAACATTACACGGTAGCTCAAAGATATAAATTTTATGTTCTCGTGTCAAGAACAATATCTCACTCGTTCGCTGCTCTCACTGGTGAGATATTGTTCTTGCCACTCGAACATAAAATTAATATCTTCTCGCAACCGTGTAATATCCTCTATTTATTGCATATGTATGCTCCATGGAAAAAGGTAAACAAAGTAAAGAAAAACTTTCGCCATTTTCAAAATAGCGTTCATTTTTTCCCGGTCCGGTTTCCCACTGAATCCTGTAATCTTATTGGCTGACAAGCGGTCCGGTTTTTCCCTACACAGACCGCTCAACCGGACCGCTAACGGTTTTCCGCAACCATTGCTTGTATTTAGATATGGATTATTTCAAATCTCCGATGTGAAATAATGAATTGCGCGTACAAGTAAAATAATTTTAATTTAAAATTGCTTTAAAAAAGATTGAAATGGCAAAGCCGCATCGCTTGGAGTTTTATTGTTTTGAGTGGCGGACCCCGGCGGCCTCAGGCTGTTTTCAAGAGCTCGGGCACAGTTTCCCCCCCATCCGGACCTGCTATCCGTTAAATGACATATATCTATTACTCAACAGTCACTGTTGCGCAATTAGTGCACATGATAACTTATTTTGAAAAATACTCAAGCTCGCGTGAATCTATGCCACCTTCAATGCTTGAAAAACCAGGTTCATCCCCGATTAATTCAATTATTTTAGTGAGGTCTCTTAGCTCGACATAGCTCGCCATTTTTCTCATATCTTTAACACTTCTCTTCGCAACTTCGCAACTAGAGCATTAACTTTTTTGCCGATTGACTACCAAACTTCATTTTTTTTTCTTGTTTGTTAGGTTGTTCGAAAGCTTTTCCCTTATATCAGAAAGGTTTTCTTCGCCTAATTGTAAAATTAAATTGCATTCAGGCGTAGGAAAATTGGATTTTCTTCATCTTTTGCCTTCTATTTTGATATTATTTTAAAACTACTTTTGATAGTTGGCAGAAAAAACCCTGGTTTGGTTCTTGCTTGAGCCGGCGTACTTTGCTTTATCCGACCGATGGTTAAACGCGACGCTAAACTGGCTTTGTGCAACACAATTTTATCCGTCGTTTAACTATCGGCTGGATAGGAAATTTATAGGCTGGCCGGATAGCGGCTAAACGCCGTTGAGTTTAAACGGGCCACTAACAACCGGCCCCAGGTAGGTAGTTTGAGACTTACTAATTTCCATTTAATGTTCCACAGAAAAAGTAATTCTCCTTGCTGAAAATCATTTTATATTAATTGTCAGAATTGGATAAAGAATATGAATGTTTTTTTCTGATTGAGATTCCCTTGATCAAAATTAAATGGTATGATTGAAATTAAATGCATTCACCACATTTTATGACTCAATGCAGTGAATAGTACTTTCTTTTGAGCTGTCTTAAGACAAAACTTACTGCGCGCTGCCCTAAACATACTTTTAATACAGAAGATCAACAAATTACGAAAAATAATAAAAAAAGAGATGAATGTTCAGCTTCCAGATATAAAATCCAGATAGTGAATTGTGAACAATTTGATGTAATTAAAGCGCTATCTCATTTTTAAAAACTTTAAATCGCGATCGATAAATGTACCATAACTGTGACTTATTTACTCAAATTTCATAGATAACATATCCAATGAAAACTGAATGAATACACTTTTTTTAAAGGAGAATAAACACTAGTATTATGCTTAATATTCTTTTCAAAATTTAAACTTGAAAGCAGAACTCCGATTTTTTTGGGAAGCCCTATATATTGGTAAAGAAAATACAATAATGATCTAAAATTTAGTCAAGTGCACCAAGGAAGTGGCAGCACAAAGTGTCCGTCAGCTTATGAAAATATTTATTAAATATTTATTTGTATTTTATTTTACTATGATTGAAGGTGCCCCTGGAAGCCCCCCCCCCCCATTTTTTACATGCTTGCTATACTCCCCAGATAGTCGTGATACAACAAGAATAGAACAACCGACCAAACCATCTTTTATTAATACTATATATATTAGAAAAAGGGATGGATTGGCAACTCTTTTGTTTTCTATATTTTATCTTCAGTTGAGCACACCGGAAGCAAACATTGCCCAACTTGTATGGTAATTATGCTCATGAACTCAATTTCGTTCATGCGCATAATTACCATAGCGAGTTGTGCAATGTTTGTTTCTGGTTTAATCAAAATAACTGAACCGAAGATCGTGTATAGTATTGAATAGCGTTGCAAATCCATTCCCCTTTCTAATATCTATGTTTATACCGAAAAATAAGCTAACTTCAAATGTTAGTTTTATGTTACAAGGACTGCTAAAAATAGCAAACGATAACAGAAAACATTTTAAACCGTACTCAATACTAAAAGAAGAGTACTGAGCAATGAGCTAGAAATACAAACTAAAACAAAATATAAACCATCAACATCAGTGACCCACTCGCCTAGGCGGCTCGTGAGCCACTTTTTTGTTCTTACCACATTATAACGTCATACCGTGTATTTATGACTGGACAGAAAATTGCAAAATGTTATCTGTTTATTAAAAATATTTTAATATTGTTTAGTCCGAGTTATTTTTATCTGCCGAAGCGAAGCTGAGGCGGATAACAATAACAAGGTTTGAATAATCTTCCTTAATAATTCGTTATATTCTACTCGACCTCGTTCAAAAATTGTCTAATATAAACTAGGACCTGTTTTCGTGTGCATTTTACTTAGAACAGATAATCTCGACTGGTTTAGGGCAGCTTGACCACATCGTAACACTGCCCGAGCCCCAATCCGGGCACATCCAAAACTGACCACACTAAAATAGAACTAAAGAAGACGCTGTTTTTATGATCCTATCGCACTAACCATAAAAGAATTATATGGTTTAAAGATTAGCGGTGGTCATTGAAATGCCTAGCATTGGTGCCTAAAAAATGGCCATGCAGTACTCATGGTCAAATATCAATTTATCGCTTACAACTTCAAATAAATAGACGTAAGCAAAATTCATTTCTAAATTTTCTTATGTCAGAGTTGACAATCATATTTGGAAAAATTTTGACCAGTGTCAGCGATAAACAATTCAGTGGACTGTTTGATTTGGCAAAATACGCCCCCTTGCAGGGGGGGGGGGGTAGCTTTGAAATTATTTAGTCACAAACTATTGACTATTTCACACTAAATCAGTGACAATATAATTAAACCAATAGAAATAATTTTCCTATAAAAAATATTTTAAGAATAAAGGTAATGCGAATCCACTGTTGTGTAAGTTGTCAGTGCTACGTTTTTACACTTCTAAATGACCACCCTTAAAACCATGTAACCATTAAAGAGCCTCAAAATGTCTACCGTGTTTATGGGTTTGGTGGTAACAGTTGGGTGTGTCCAGTTCCCCATATTTTGCCCCGTATCAGTTGGGGCTCGGCAGCGTTATCGTGTGGACAGTCGAAACATGATCAACCTAGCTAGCACGATTGAGATTATTGGTGGCTGATAACATATTCGCTCGTTTGCAGTCGATGTGTCGAATGTAAACTAGCGTTGAAAAACAAGCGCTTTCAAGAAGTATACGTGTATATTAGACTTTCAGATCTGAAGCGATCAAATCAGAATTCGATATTTCGACACTTTGTAGTGAGCTGCGTTACTTCCGAAAGAATGGCCTTTGCTCAAAACGTCGAGTACTCATTTAGCGCTTCAGGTAGTGAAAGAACCTACATACCTTGCACTTACAGTGAGACCGTTAGCTTTTAAGCAAAGTTTTCCTTGAAATTAAATTTTTTACGTTGTATTTTTTCAGTTCTTCCATGTGACAGTAGTCCCTGTCAAAACTCGGGAGCATGCACAAATGTTGGAGATAAAGACTTTTATTGTACATGCAATCAAGAATGGACCGGTAATACCTGCGAGACCAAAGGTACTAATTCAGTTAAGCTATGAGTATATATTAAATCGTGTCCCCGTTGAACGCGATGACGCATTTGGCTGAGGTGAGTGAATACGATAAGTCGCCCACTTGCAGTTGATGAGTAGGATATTTAATGGCTTCGCAGGAGGGGAAAAGGACTAATTATTATATTCTAATATATTCTTGATCGCAGGTCGAGCGTTAAAGAAAAAGAAGTATCGAAATGTATACGAAGATATAGCTTCTTTGCCCGCCTAAAAGAATAAACCAGAATTCGACGTTTCGGGCAAAAGCGAGCTTCGGGATACGTAACTTCCCAAAGAAGGGCTTTCGCTCGAAACGTCGAATATTGTTTAGTCCGAGTTATTTTTATCTGCCAAAGCGAAGCTGAGGCCGATAACAATAACAAGATTTGAATAATCTTCCTTAATAATTCGCTACATCCTACTTGACCTCGTTTAATAATTGTCTAATATAGTAAGGGACCCGTGTTTGTGTGCATTTCACTTAGAACAGATAATTTCGACTGGTTTAGGGTAGGGGCACCACATCGTAACACTGCCCGAGTCCCAATCAACTCACATCCAAAACTGACCACACTAAATTAAAATAGAACTAAAAAAGACGCTTTTTTTATAAAAAAATTATGTGGTTCAGAGATTAACGGTGGTCATTGAAATGCCTTGCATTGGTGCTTAAAAAATGGCCATGCACTACTCATGGTCAAATTGAGAAATTAAACGAGACTTACCTAAGTTGAAGTTTGATGGAGATTCTATCACATGACACAAAGAGGTAGGAGATAACATGAGATAGCACAGCGCATGCGCAAGTTCATTCTTAACAGCATAATGGCTCATCAAATAGTACAACATTCGTGTGAGAAACTATGTTTACACACAACTGAAGCATCTGTTCGGATGATTTTGAAGAGCATGACATGCTCCGGGGTGGAGATGGGTGGGCATGTTATCTCCTACCTCTTTGTGTCATGTGATAGAATCTCCATCAAACTTCAACTTCTCAATTCTATCACATGACACCGAGGTAAGAGATCTCATGAGACTTCAAAGCTCTGATGGGCCCAGAATATAATACAAATTACAGTATAGAGCCAAATCGACAATATATTTGCATAAAAAACAATCCATTATATATTATGAAACAACAACCTTTTATCTAGGTCCACATGATAAGATTGCCATTGTCAGAGTGGCATCCTCAGTCTGGGTAATTGGTTTTTTATAAAACCTATGGAAATTATGGGCATTAGTACGTCTAGAGGCACCGCTTTGCCGTAAGCCTTGTAGGTTGAAGTTGCTCGAGTACTGCTTGAGTTATTTTAATTGTTATATCAAAATTTTTTAAAAATTGCAGGTTTTTCCCTGTCCAGTAAATAAAGGGTTTTTTAAATTAGAATGAAAGAAAAGCTGGGTGTAACTTTAACGAGGCTAGATGTTTTTTTTTCTAAATAGGACAAAGCGTGTTAAAGAACGATAGCGTCATTTATTTACGATGTTGGGCCTGATCACCTTAAACTCTGAATTCAAACTATCAGACTGGTAGTTTCGTGTAGCAAACGTGCTATGTAGGTGTACTTGTAATTTGAAGGAAGGAGAACGTACCCAGGGACGTAGCCAGAACTTTCAAAGGGGGGAGCCCTGCTGATACTAATAATTATGAAAGGTTTGACGCGCCTATCGCGTTAAATACTAGGGAGGTTTAGCAAAGAGACGTGACGTCAATGCGACGTAAAATGCCGTGATTACCCATCTCCAGATTTGCTCACGGCATTTCCACATCGTTTTTACCTCGCTTCGGCGTTGTCAAAGGCGTTGTGTCGTCTTTGCTAAACCTCTCTATTAACGAAAGGGGGGGGGGGGAGCTGCAGCTCCCTCGGCTCCTCTCCTGGCTACGTCCCTGAACGTACCCCATCGAACGTTATTTACTGCTTAAAGGTCCCTATTTTGACGTAAAGGGGAATAACCTTTGAGAGAAAGAGATCGACTTATGTTTTGTTTTTAAAAATTTGACATCTACAGGGTGTCCAAAAATAATTATACTTTTCATTCAAAGTATGCATAATTAGTTTCTTATTAGGACACCCTGTAAAATGACTTTGTAAAGGAACTATAGTAAGTCAAAAAAATGAAAAAGTTGTATTTAATCAGGATGGACATTGTTTAATCGAGTAAGACATGTACACAAAGATACATAGCAGCCGAAAATTGAAACAGATTGCATAGCACCACTGCTAAATACATTCTGTGCAATTCTTAATGCAGTCTTAAACTTGCTATAATTTTTAAGTACTGTTTTAAAATAGCACACATCCAAAGTCTAGACACAATGATTTGTGATGAGATAGGAGGCCCTTTTCTTCTCCACTAATAGGACAGGCACATTCCCACTATACGCTTTGAACACCAGACTTCAGGATCTTCGTTGTTACAAATGACATGCATTAAATACCGTACATTCCTTTTTTTTTGGACTGCTCCATAGCTGACATTAAGTTTCTACGTTGTTGTTTTTTTTCAGTTCGTCCATGTGACAGTAATCCATGTCAAAACTCTGGAAACTGCAGCAATGCTGGAGATGCTGAATTTAGCTGTACATGCAATGAATTGTGGACCGGAAAATTCTGTGAAGCCGAAGGTGCGTATTCAGTTAAACTACGAACTCTCCTTTTCTAGTCGTTTTTTATTTTTTTTTATTTAACCTTGAACTTGCAAAAACGAAAAACCCCAGCCGGCAAAGCGACGTCGAAACAACGTCGAAACAACGTCAGAGCATGTCGTCGAATCGACTTCGAAAAAGAGTTGAAAACGCAAACGGAATCGACGTTGAGAATTCGACGTCGTTTCAACGTTTAGAAATCGACGTCGGATTGCCGACGTCGCTTCGGCGTTACATTTTCGAGGTCGTATCAACGTCGAAAAAGAGTTGAAAACGCAAACGGAATCGACGTTGAGAATTCAACGTCGTTTCAACGTTTAAAAATCGACGTCGGATTGTCGACGTCGCTTCAGCGTTACATTTTTGACGTCGTATCAACGTCGAAGAGCTGGTGAAAATGCAAATTGAATCGACGTAGAAACGTCGACGTCGCTTCGACATGCATGTTTCTACCTTAATTCGACGCCGAACATTTCGTTATATAAACGTGCACGTGAATTTTCTCACGTGAATATGTATATATATATATATGTGTATATATATATATATATATATATATATATATATATATATATGTGTATATATATATATATATATATATATATATATATATAT
This sequence comes from Muricea muricata, assembly GCA_963855995.1. Taxonomy (NCBI): domain Eukaryota; kingdom Metazoa; phylum Cnidaria; class Anthozoa; order Malacalcyonacea; family Plexauridae; genus Muricea; species Muricea muricata. The sequence continues at coordinate 95,176 of CAWLCR010000063.1, forward strand.
ATATATATATATATATATATATATATATATATATATATATATATATATATATATATATATATATATATATATATATATATATATATATATATTTATATATATAGCAATTACAGCAGACAGCAGCGGCATTTTTAAATGATCTCAATGTTTCGAGTAAAAGCGTTTCGTTGTTTCTTTAAAAGTACCCACATTGGAAGACAATTCAGGGTCTTCAACAATTTTAGATATCATCATCCCGAATGATTATAAATATCGCTAAATAGTATCAAGTCCAAGTACGTTGGTGAATCGTGGACAGCCGAACAGGGGAAGTGGAAACATGTCAAAATATATCATGCACCCGGCTGTTGTCTGCTATTAAAATACTAACATCAAAACAACCATACAAAACAAACCGTTTTATGTAGATGTCGTTATATTCAATTTAAATTCTTTGCAATATTAAAAGAGGCAAAGAGTTTTATTAAAGATGCCAGAATAGTCGTCCTCACTATACAGTGTCTGTTACTTCATCAGCATAACAAGTTTTTATTAAAATTAAATTATCTGTCCTAACTCCCAATTGGTTGTCACAGTTGGCCGACCTCTAGGAAGAGAGAAGGACCAAACAAGCGTGATCCTCATAATAAATTAATTATATTAAAAATGCTAGATGTGCAACCAGGATTCATAATATATTCGACAGGTAATGTAATGCATTACTTTATCTGTCGAAGACTGCAGACTGGCAGTCGAAAGCTCGTGTTAAAATAATTTTTACGATCAGAGAACCTTTTCAGAAACTTAAATTAGTTATGTTTGTCGTTCGATGATAAAGTCTCGTCAAAATACTGTTCACATCATATAACTCGTTATCAGAATTACGTCGAAACAACGTCGGTTTTTGCAACGTCAAAAACTCGTTATCAGAATGACGTCGAAACAACGTCGGTTTTTGTAACGTCAAAAACTTGTTGTCAGAATGACGTCGAAACAACGTCATTTTTGTAACGTCAATAACTCGTTATCAGAATGACGTCGAAACAACGTCGGTTTTTGTAACGTCAATAACTCGTTATCAGAATGACGTCGAAACAACGTCGGTTTTTGCAACGTCAAAAACTCGTTATCAGAATGACGTCGAAACAACGTCGTTCTTGTAACCTCAATAAATCGTTATCAGAATGACGTCGAGACACTTAACGTCGTTTTCGCAACGTCAAAAACTCGTTATCAGAATGACGTCGAAACAAGTCGTTTTGGCAACGTCAAAAACTCGCTATCAGAATGACGTCGAAACAACGTCGTTTTGGCAACGTCAAAAACTCGTTATCAGAATGAAGTCGAAACAACGTCGTTTTGGCAACGTCAAAAACTCGTTATCAGAATGACGTTGAAACAACGTCGTTTTGGCAACGTCAAAAACTCGTTATCAGAATGACGTCGAAACAACGTCGGTTTTTGCAACGTCAAAAACTTTGTTATCAGAATGACGTCGAAACAACGTCGTTTTCGCAACGTCAAAAACTCGTTATCAAAATGACGTCGAAACAACGTCAGTTTTTGCAACGTCAAAAGCTCGTTATCAGAATGAGGTCGAACCAACGTCGGGTATTGCAACGTCAATAACTCGTTGTCAGAATGATGTCGAAACAGCCTCGTTGTTGCAACGTCAAAAACTGGTCATCAGAATGACGTCGAGACAACGTCGGGTTTTGTAACGTCAATAACTCGTTATCAGAATGACGACGAAACAACGTTGACTATAGGGCGTCTATTATGCGACTTCATATATATATATATAGCGGCGATCGAACCCGCGACCTCTAAGTTTCTAGACAAGCGCGCTACCACTGCGCCACCGAGTACTCGGCGAGAGGTTTTATCACGACATATGACATAACATCATCACTGGAACCAGATTGCGATAAAACCTCTCGCCGAGTACTGAGTTCTCGGTTGCGCAGTGGTAGTGCGCTTGTCTAGGAACTAAGAGGTCGCGGGTTCGATCCCCGGTCGGGGACTCGGAAATTTTTCTGAGTAATAAAGCTTGAGAACACATTATACACATCATATACCAAGCTTACACACTAGACTGTTAACTAGCATTAACATTTACTATCACGTCTAGAATTACATTGCAATATATATATATTATATATATATTATATATATATTATATATATATATATACTTACCATCTGCATACAACATGTTTCGGGATTTACGCCTTATCAGTGCAGGTTTGTACATACCCCGATATACATGATGTCCCGTATATAACCACATGCGAGTGCAGTCACCTCACATGCTGTATAATATTGTTACATGCAGATGATTATAGCGTAGCCATAGGTTCTATTATGCCAGTATATTTAGTTTATTATCCTCATAGCTTACATGCTTGAGTAAGCAAATAGTTTTGCGATTAACGTAATTGCCTCGTACCACAAACCAACGTAGCGGACATGACTCGGACGGATATGAGATTGCGTTGGTCAACTGCATTGCTGGAACCCGCTTTAAAGTACTATATTGCGTAGGGGAAACAAGTCATAGTTTGTAGTTTCTTCCCCTACCAAATCATATAAAAGCCTGAGCACAACTAGGCAATTCATGCATTATTCATAAGGAGATAGTCTGAATAGCATCGCCGCTACCAAGATCGAAGACATAGATACAGAAAGTACGAAGACAAGTTAATTTAACGACCAGAAACACAAAGAATAAAGAATTGTCAAAAATTGTAGAGTTGTGCTCAGTAGCAGATAAAGAGATCAGTAAACCGTTGAACTGTTAGAAGTAAATTCATAAAGACAATAATATAATTAATAGTCTAGGACCTGTCAAGGAGTTTGTATGCGTTTCATTTACCCCAGATAATCTCAACTGTTTTAGGGTAAGTCAACCATGGCCATAAAGATGGCGTATTTGCCCAAACCTGAATCCGGGACGAAGCATCCGAAAACGAGCACCCGCAGAAATAACCCTCTCGTTAGGGCTACAGCTTCTGAATCATTAGAGATACATTTGTTTTAAAGCTTTTATGGTGTCCAGAGTGGTCACTTTAGGGGTGGTAGTTAGGGAGCAAAAAATATCTAGCTTTAATATATTCCAAGAATATGGCCATACCTTATTAGGGGAAAATTGCTGAATATGCATAATTTAAGTTACAACATTGGCAAAGTGGATTATTTATATTTTTTCCGAAAATTTTTTCACTGTTGTCAAACTTCACACTTGTTTAAACATAATTCTCGTATTCTACATAACAGAGCATGCAAACCTGCCGATATATAGTACCGATAAATTCACTCATCGACGCCATTTTGCGAATTCGGCCGTGTGTTGCACATTCCTTCGCTTTTCACCGTCGAACTTTGCTTTTATGATCCGCAAAACACCATTATTTTTACTACGTATTATTAGAAGAATATCCTTAATGGCTTTGAACGAATTCCGTTGCTTCGGTGACTTTGAAATCTTTGATGTTGTCGAAGTGTTGTTTTGGCGAATTATAGCTTCAACTTTGGATCATGTCACTTGTCTTCTCGAAATATAGCATGTAACACATTTCACACGAATTTTAACTGTAGCACACGAACAAACGGTACTGTGTTAAACTTTGGAAGCAAAAATTAAACAATTCAACTCGCAGGTTTTGATGTAAACCACTCCGAAGAAATTCCATCATGAGGCAACCGTTCGCCAATTTCCAAACACACACGAACTGCACGAAACGAACACGCGAACTTGATGACAGGGGGGGTGTACATTTTCACGATCGACGGTTAAAAAGAAGTAAATATTCAAATACGCACGTGTTCATTTACATAGCCCACGAAATTAAAATTTAAATATTTATTTAAATATTTTTCTTACCATTATACCTTCGGGTCTATGACCCCTCTTTCGGAAAAAAAAACAGACCCTGTCACCCTGAATGTTTACTTCTTTTTAACTGTCGATCGTGAAAATGTGCAACCCCCCCTGTCATCAAGTTCGCGTGTTCTTTTCGTGCAGTTCGTGTGTCTTTGGAAATTGGCGACCGGTTGCCTCATGATGGAATTTCTTCGGAATGGTTTACATCAAAACCTGCGAGTCGAATTGTTTAATCTTTGCTTCCAAAGTTTAACACAGTACCGTTTGTTCGTGTGCTACAGTTAAAACTTGTGTGAAGTGTGTTACATGCTATATTTCGAGAAGACAAGTGACATGACTCAAGGTTGAAGCTATAATTCGCCAAAACAACACTTCGACAACATCGAAGATTTCAAAGTCACCGAAGCAACGGAATTCGTTCAAAGCCATTAAGGATATTCTTCTAATAATACCTAGAAAAAATAATGGTATTTTGCGGATCATAAAAGCAAAGTTCGACGGTGAAAAGCGAAGGAACCTGCAACACACGGCCGAATTCGCAAAATGGCGTCGGCGAGTGAATTTATTGGTACTGTATTATTATTATTATTATGAACAATATTTTAACACGGTACGATTTCACCTGTAAAAAATTATGTACAAAATATAAAAATAAATAATGGTGATCTTCCAACCGACCGTGCTCACACTTACGCTACATAACATATTTAGAGGAATTTTTAAAAATATAAAAACAAAGACATAATTCTTATTGTTAGTATTTCAAAGTAGCCTTAAAATTGGCAAGACTTTTTGATGACTTTTGAGACGGAGAAAGAGTGTTCCAGGATTCCGCACCTCTATAGGAGAATGCATTTTTCATACTGTTTGTTTTAGGCTTAGGCAGAATCAGATCGGCTCCCGACTGTCTCGTGTCATAATTATGTATGTCACTTACATTTGTAAACAAATCACACAAGTAATCGGGGACCAATCGGTTTTTTACCTTGTACATGAAAATTGCAAGTTGTTGCATTCTTCTTTTTTCGAGATTCGGAATCCCTAACGTTTTTAAGATATCAACTGACCTTGTAGTGTAATTTTCACGTGTGATTATTCTGAATGCTCTATTTTGCAATTTTTGTACTTTCACTACTAATGTTTTTCCAAGACAACCCCACACTTGAGCACAATAGTCAAAATAGGGCTGAATTATGGATTGGTATATAATTATTAAGGTATCGAAATCTAATATCTCTCGAACTTTCCTGAGAATTGCGAGACCTGAAGCGACCTTTTTGAAAATGTGATCGACATGTGCGGACCAATTTAGTGACTCGTCTATCATAAGGCCTAATGATTTTGTGGTTTCAACCCTGTTAATTTTCAAATTACCTACGTTAATAATGGGATCGCAAGCCACCAGACCAAGCCTCTTCTTAGAACCAATTATCATATATTCTGTTTTGCTATTATTAAGGGTTAATTTGTTTGCCGACAGCCAACTTGCAACATTGTTTAGATCATTATTTAGTGTTTCAGTGATTACTTCAATATCGTGACTTGCTGTTGCAATTTGGGTATCATCAGCAAACATATCTGGTTTTGAGCCTGCATTTAAACATTTTGGTAAGTCATTTATGTAAATAAGAAATAATAGTGGGCCTAAACCAGAACCTTGAGGTATACCTGTTTTCATAATTGCTGGACTCGATAGTTTGCCATTCACGCAACAGTACTGGGTTCTATTTGATAAATACGACTCAAGCCAGCGGTATGCAGTTCCCTTTATTCCATAAATTGCAATTTTTTTCAAAAGTATATTGTGAGTAGTAATATAGGTACCGATCGAGCCGGATTTTTAGGGGGGCGCAAGGGGGGGCGAGGGGGGCGCAAGGGGGGCGCGAGGGGGGCGCACACATATTGAGGGGGCGCACCCTCATTAGAATATCGTGCTCTGATTGGTCGAATCGAAAAGCGTACGTACACCCGGTGACGTACGCTATACCCGTGCTCTGATTGGTCAAAAAGCGTACGTACACCCCGTGACGTACGCAGCGTGACGTACACCCCGTGACGTGCACCCCGTGACGTACGCCATAGCCGCGCTCTGATTGGTTAAAACAGCGTACGTACACCCCGTGACGTACGCCATAGCCGCGCTCTGATTGGTTAAAACAGCGTACGTACACCCCGTGACGTACGCCATAGCTATGCTCTGATTGGTCAAAAAGCGTACGTACACCCCGTGACGTACGCAGCGTGACGTACACCCCGTGACGTGCACCCCGTGACGTACGCCATAGCCGCGCTCTGATTGGTTAAAACAGCGTACGTACACCCCGTGACGTACGCCATAGCTATGCTCTGATTGGTTAAAACAGCGTACGTATGCCCCGTGACGTACACCCAGTGACGTACGCCATAGCTATGCTCTGATTGGTTAAAACAGCGTACGTACTCCCCGTGACGTACACACCGTGACGTACACTATAGCCGTGCTCTGATTGGTTAAAACAGCGTACGTATACCCCGTGACGTACGCCATAGCCGTGCTCTGATTTGTTAAAACAGCGTACGTATGCCCCGTGACGTACGCTATAGCCGCGCTCTGGTTGGTTAAAACAGCGTACGTATGCCCCGTGACGTACGCTATAGTCGCACTCTGATTGGTTGAACCGCGTACGTACACACGCCGTGACGTACGCTATAGTCGCGCTCTGGTTGGTTAAAACAGTGTACGTATACCCCGTGACGTACGCCATAGGCGCGCTCTGATTGGTTAAAACAGCGTACGTATACCCCGTGACGTACGCTATAGTCGCGCTCTGGTTGGTTAAAACAGTGTACGTATACCCCGTGACGTACGCCATAGGCGCGCTCTTTTGTCGACATGATCTGATATGTCGCACCAAGAAAGTGAAGAAGGAGGGTCCTAATCAGGATCGTTTATTCTATTTTTGTCCTCATCCAAGAGAAAGTGCTTGTGACTTCTTTGAGTGGAAACCTGACGAAGACCCCCTTGAGCCAGGTTGTGTTTGTCTTTGTTTGCAATATTAAAAGAGGCAAAGAGTTTTATTAAAGATGCCAGAATAGTCGTCCTCACTATACAGTGTCTGTTACTTCATCAGCATAACAAGTTTTTATTAAAATTAAATTATCTGTCCTAACTCCCAATTGGTTGTCACAGTTGGCCGACCTCTAGGAAGAGAGAAGGACCAAACAAGCGTGATCCTCATAATAAATTAATTATATTAAAAATGCTAGATGTGCAACCAGGATTCATAATATATTCGACAGGTAATGTAATGCATTACTTTATCTGTCGAAGACTGCAGACTGGCAGTCGAAAGCTCGTGTTAAAATAATTTTTACGATCAGAGAACCTTTTCAGAAACTTAAATTAGTTATGTTTGTCGTTCGATGATAAAGTCTCGTCAAAATACTGTTCACATCATATAACTCGTTATCAGAATTACGTCGAAACAACGTCGGTTTTTGCAACGTCAAAAACTCGTTATCAGAATGACGTCGAAACAACGTCGGTTTTTGTAACGTCAAAAACTTGTTGTCAGAATGACGTCGAAACAACGTCATTTTTGTAACGTCAATAACTCGTTATCAGAATGACGTCGAAACAACGTCGGTTTTTGTAACGTCAATAACTCGTTATCAGAATGACGTCGAAACAACGTCGGTTTTTGCAACGTCAAAAACTCGTTATCAGAATGACGTCGAAACAACGTCGTTCTTGTAACCTCAATAAATCGTTATCAGAATGACGTCGAGACACTTAACGTCGTTTTCGCAACGTCAAAAACTCGTTATCAGAATGACGTCGAAACAAGTCGTTTTGGCAACGTCAAAAACTCGCTATCAGAATGACGTCGAAACAACGTCGTTTTGGCAACGTCAAAAACTCGTTATCAGAATGAAGTCGAAACAACGTCGTTTTGGCAACGTCAAAAACTCGTTATCAGAATGACGTTGAAACAACGTCGTTTTGGCAACGTCAAAAACTCGTTATCAGAATGACGTCGAAACAACGTCGGTTTTTGCAACGTCAAAAACTTTGTTATCAGAATGACGTCGAAACAACGTCGTTTTCGCAACGTCAAAAACTCGTTATCAAAATGACGTCGAAACAACGTCAGTTTTTGCAACGTCAAAAGCTCGTTATCAGAATGAGGTCGAACCAACGTCGGGTATTGCAACGTCAATAACTCGTTGTCAGAATGATGTCGAAACAGCCTCGTTGTTGCAACGTCAAAAACTGGTCATCAGAATGACGTCGAGACAACGTCGGGTTTTGTAACGTCAATAACTCGTTATCAGAATGACGACGAAACAACGTTGACTATAGGGCGTCTATTATGCGACTTCATATATATATATATAGCGGCGATCGAACCCGCGACCTCTAAGTTTCTAGACAAGCGCGCTACCACTGCGCCACCGAGTACTCGGCGAGAGGTTTTATCACGACATATGACATAACATCATCACTGGAACCAGATTGCGATAAAACCTCTCGCCGAGTACTGAGTTCTCGGTTGCGCAGTGGTAGTGCGCTTGTCTAGGAACTAAGAGGTCGCGGGTTCGATCCCCGGTCGGGGACTCGGAAATTTTTCTGAGTAATAAAGCTTGAGAACACATTATACACATCATATACCAAGCTTACACACTAGACTGTTAACTAGCATTAACATTTACTATCACGCCTAGAATTACATTGCAATATATATATATTATATATATATTATATATATATTATATATATATATATACTTACCATCTGCATACAACATGTTTCGGGATTTACGCCTTATCAGTGCAGGTTTGTACATACCCCGATATACATGATGTCCCGTATATAACCACATGCGAGTGCAGTCACCTCACATGCTGTATAATATTGTTACATGCAGATGATTATAGCGTAGCCATAGGTTCTATTATGCCAGTATATTTAGTTTATTATCCTCATAGCTTACATGCTTGAGTAAGCAAATAGTTTTGCGATTAACGTAATTGCCTCGTACCACAAACCAACGTAGCGGACATGACTCGGACGGATATGAGATTGCGTTGGTCAACTGCATTGCTGGAACCCGCTTTAAAGTACTATATTGCGTAGGGGAAACAAGTCATAGTTTGTAGTTTCTTCCCCTACCAAATCATATAAAAGCCTGAGCACAACTAGGCAATTCATGCATTATTCATAAGGAGATAGTCTGAATAGCATCGCCGCTACCAAGATCGAAGACATAGATACAGAAAGTACGAAGACAAGTTAATTTAACGACCAGAAACACAAAGAATAAAGAATTGTCAAAAATTGTAGAGTTGTGCTCAGTAGCAGATAAAGAGATCAGTAAACCGTTGAACTGTTAGAAGTAAATTCATAAAGACAATAATATAATTAATAGTCTAGGACCTGTCAAGGAGTTTGTATGCGTTTCATTTACCCCAGATAATCTCAACTGTTTTAGGGTAAGTCAACCATGGCCATAAAGATGGCGTATTTGCCCAAACCTGAATCCGGGACGAAGCATCCGAAAACGAGCACCCGCAGAAATAACCCTCTCGTTAGGGCTACAGCTTCTGAATCATTAGAGATACATTTGTTTTAAAGCTTTTATGGTGTCCAGAGTGGTCACTTTAGGGGTGGTAGTTAGGGAGCAAAAAATATCTAGCTTTAATATATTCCAAGAATATGGCCATACCTTATTAGGGGAAAATTGCTGAATATGCATAATTTAAGTTACAACATTGGCAAAGTGGATTATTTATATTTTTTCCGAAAATTTTTTCACTGTTGTCAAACTTCACACTTGTTTAAACATAATTCTCGTATTCTACATAACAGAGCATGCAAACCTGCCGATATATAGTACCGATAAATTCACTCATCGACGCCATTTTGCGAATTCGGCCGTGTGTTGCACATTCCTTCGCTTTTCACCGTCGAACTTTGCTTTTATGATCCGCAAAACACCATTATTTTTACTACGTATTATTAGAAGAATATCCTTAATGGCTTTGAACGAATTCCGTTGCTTCGGTGACTTTGAAATCTTTGATGTTGTCGAAGTGTTGTTTTGGCGAATTATAGCTTCAACTTTGGATCATGTCACTTGTCTTCTCGAAATATAGCATGTAACACATTTCACACGAATTTTAACTGTAGCACACGAACAAACGGTACTGTGTTAAACTTTGGAAGCAAAAATTAAACAATTCAACTCGCAGGTTTTGATGTAAACCACTCCGAAGAAATTCCATCATGAGGCAACCGTTCGCCAATTTCCAAACACACACGAACTGCACGAAACGAACACGCGAACTTGATGACAGGGGGGGTGTACATTTTCACGATCGACGGTTAAAAAGAAGTAAATATTCAAATACGCACGTGTTCATTTACATAGCCCACGAAATTAAAATTTAAATATTTATTTAAATATTTTTCTTACCATTATACCTTCGGGTCTATGACCCCTCTTTCGGAAAAAAAAACAGACCCTGTCACCCTGAATGTTTACTTCTTTTTAACTGTCGATCGTGAAAATGTGCAACCCCCCCTGTCATCAAGTTCGCGTGTTCTTTTCGTGCAGTTCGTGTGTCTTTGGAAATTGGCGACCGGTTGCCTCATGATGGAATTTCTTCGGAATGGTTTACATCAAAACCTGCGAGTCGAATTGTTTAATCTTTGCTTCCAAAGTTTAACACAGTACCGTTTGTTCGTGTGCTACAGTTAAAACTTGTGTGAAGTGTGTTACATGCTATATTTCGAGAAGACAAGTGACATGACTCAAGGTTGAAGCTATAATTCGCCAAAACAACACTTCGACAACATCGAAGATTTCAAAGTCACCGAAGCAACGGAATTCGTTCAAAGCCATTAAGGATATTCTTCTAATAATACCTAGAAAAAATAATGGTATTTTGCGGATCATAAAAGCAAAGTTCGACGGTGAAAAGCGAAGGAACCTGCAACACACGGCCGAATTCGCAAAATGGCGTCGGCGAGTGAATTTATTGGTACTGTATTATTATTATTATTATGAACAATATTTTAACACGGTACGATTTCACCTGTAAAAAATTATGTACAAAATATAAAAATAAATAATGGTGATCTTCCAACCGACCGTGCTCACACTTACGCTACATAACATATTTAGAGGAATTTTTAAAAATATAAAAACAAAGACATAATTCTTATTGTTAGTATTTCAAAGTAGCCTTAAAATTGGCAAGACTTTTTGATGACTTTTGAGACGGAGAAAGAGTGTTCCAGGATTCCGCACCTCTATAGGAGAATGCATTTTTCATACTGTTTGTTTTAGGCTTAGGCAGAATCAGATCGGCTCCCGACTGTCTCGTGTCATAATTATGTATGTCACTTACATTTGTAAACAAATCACACAAGTAATCGGGGACCAATCGGTTTTTTACCTTGTACATGAAAATTGCAAGTTGTTGCATTCTTCTTTTTTCGAGATTCGGAATCCCTAACGTTTTTAAGATATCAACTGACCTTGTAGTGTAATTTTCACGTGTGATTATTCTGAATGCTCTATTTTGCAATTTTTGTACTTTCACTACTAATGTTTTTCCAAGACAACCCCACACTTGAGCACAATAGTCAAAATAGGGCTGAATTATGGATTGGTATATAATTATTAAGGTATCGAAATCTAATATCTCTCGAACTTTCCTGAGAATTGCGAGACCTGAAGCGACCTTTTTGAAAATGTGATCGACATGTGCGGACCAATTTAGTGACTCGTCTATCATAAGGCCTAATGATTTTGTGGTTTCAACCCTGTTAATTTTCAAATTACCTACGTTAATAATGGGATCGCAAGCCACCAGACCAAGCCTCTTCTTAGAACCAATTATCATATATTCTGTTTTGCTATTATTAAGGGTTAATTTGTTTGCCGACAGCCAACTTGCAACATTGTTTAGATCATTATTTAGTGTTTCAGTGATTACTTCAATATCGTGACTTGCTGTTGCAATTTGGGTATCATCAGCAAACATATCTGGTTTTGAGCCTGCATTTAAACATTTTGGTAAGTCATTTATGTAAATAAGAAATAATAGTGGGCCTAAACCAGAACCTTGAGGTATACCTGTTTTCATAATTGCTGGACTCGATAGTTTGCCATTCACGCAACAGTACTGGGTTCTATTTGATAAATACGACTCAAGCCAGCGGTATGCAGTTCCCTTTATTCCATAAATTGCAATTTTTTTCAAAAGTATATTGTGAGTAGTAATATAGGTACCGATCGAGCCGGATTTTTAGGGGGGCGCAAGGGGGGGCGAGGGGGGCGCAAGGGGGGCGCGAGGGGGGCGCACACATATTGAGGGGGCGCACCCTCATTAGAATATCGTGCTCTGATTGGTCGAATCGAAAAGCGTACGTACACCCGGTGACGTACGCTATACCCGTGCTCTGATTGGTCAAAAAGCGTACGTACACCCCGTGACGTACGCAGCGTGACGTACACCCCGTGACGTGCACCCCGTGACGTACGCCATAGCCGCGCTCTGATTGGTTAAAACAGCGTACGTACACCCCGTGACGTACGCCATAGCCGCGCTCTGATTGGTTAAAACAGCGTACGTACACCCCGTGACGTACGCCATAGCTATGCTCTGATTGGTCAAAAAGCGTACGTACACCCCGTGACGTACGCAGCGTGACGTACACCCCGTGACGTGCACCCCGTGACGTACGCCATAGCCGCGCTCTGATTGGTTAAAACAGCGTACGTACACCCCGTGACGTACGCCATAGCTATGCTCTGATTGGTTAAAACAGCGTACGTATGCCCCGTGACGTACACCCAGTGACGTACGCCATAGCTATGCTCTGATTGGTTAAAACAGCGTACGTACTCCCCGTGACGTACACACCGTGACGTACACTATAGCCGTGCTCTGATTGGTTAAAACAGCGTACGTATACCCCGTGACGTACGCCATAGCCGTGCTCTGATTTGTTAAAACAGCGTACGTATGCCCCGTGACGTACGCTATAGCCGCGCTCTGGTTGGTTAAAACAGCGTACGTATGCCCCGTGACGTACGCTATAGTCGCACTCTGATTGGTTGAACCGCGTACGTACACACGCCGTGACGTACGCTATAGTCGCGCTCTGGTTGGTTAAAACAGTGTACGTATACCCCGTGACGTACGCCATAGGCGCGCTCTGATTGGTTAAAACAGCGTACGTATACCCCGTGACGTACGCTATAGTCGCGCTCTGGTTGGTTAAAACAGTGTACGTATACCCCGTGACGTACGCCATAGGCGCGCTCTTTTGTCGACATGATCTGATATGTCGCACCAAGAAAGTGAAGAAGGAGGGTCCTAATCAGGATCGTTTATTCTATTTTTGTCCTCATCCAAGAGAAAGTGCTTGTGACTTCTTTGAGTGGAAACCTGACGAAGACCCCCTTGAGCCAGGTTGTGTTTGTCTGTTTAGTATGCCACCATCTTACCGATATACAGTGAGAAAGACAGGGGAGACATTTACTAGTAAGGAAACGGATTCGTAAGAAAGCGTATGACGAATTCCTTTCGGCAAAAGGAAATCGGTGAACTGATTCAGGACTTACAGATCTACCAATAACTATGACAAAAGTGTAACTGTACATATAATTAAATGAACTTAAACATATAACTAAATATTGTTAAACACAAAACCAAATAAAATAGTTTTTGTAAAAGTCCCGTGGAGGGACAAATTGTGTCCCGCAAGTCCCGCAAAGTGATATTAGGTTTTGCAAAAGTCCCGTGCAGGGACACAAAGTCCCGTGGAGGGACAAATTAAGTCCCGCGAGTCGCGTTTCAGCAAAACAAACCAATGCCCGCTCACGAACTCGATTCTATTATTGTCCAAAACCACATATATCGTGCTTTATGATCCCCCGTGTTGTCAAGGTTTTATTCGCCTCGGGCAAAGTAAATAAGACACAGATGGTAATAACACGCACACATGTTAGTTGTTGAAAAGATATATTCACAAAATAGCTATTTACAGATCAAATATCTAATGGAATGGTTGCAACACCGTCTTCCAAAACTTTACGTTTTGGATAAAAATAACTAAAAGCGTTTTTAACTTGAACATATGTGCACATTGTATTGTTCATAACTCTGAATCCCCTATTTACACCCGACCCACTACGTTTACTTAAAATTACATCTAAATATTTATCTTTATTAATAACATTATTCTTTTTGTTAACCCCTTTGCAACTAAATGTGTCTTTCCCATCCCCAAAACAATAATACGTTTTACTACATAGACTAATTATCCCATCCCCGTGGAAACCTGACGAAGACCCCCCTTGAGCCAGGTTGTGTTTGTCTGTTTAGTATGCCACCATCTTACCGATATACAGTGAGAAAGACAGGGGAGACATTTACTAGTAAGGAAACGGATTCGTAAGAAAGCGTATGACGAATTCCTTCGGCAAAAGGAAATCGGTGAACTGATTCAGGACTTACAGATCTACTAATAACTATAACAAAAGTGTGACTGTACATATAATTAAATGAACTTAAACATATAACTAAATATTGTTAAACACAAAACCAAATAAAATAGTTTTTGTAAAAGTCCCGTGGAGGGACAAATTGTGTCCCGCAAGTCCCGCAAAGTGATATTAGGTTTTGCAAAAGTCCCGTGGAGGGACACAAAGTCCCGTGGAGGGACAAATTAAGTCCCGCGAGTCCCGTTTCAGCAAAACAAACCAATGCCCGCTCACGAACTCGATTCTATTATTGTCCAAAACCACATATATCGTGTTATATGATCCCCCGTGTTGTCAAGGTTTTATTCGCCTCGGGCAAAGTAAATAAGACACAGATGGTAATAACACGCACACATGTTAGTTGTTGAAAAGATATATTCACAAAATAGCTATTTACAGATCAAATATCTAATGGAATGGTTGCAACACCGTCTTCCAAAACTTTACGTTTTGGATAAAAATAACTAAAAGCGTTTTTAACTTGAACATATGTGCACATTGTATTGTTCATAACTCTGAATCCCCTATTTACACCCGACCCACTACGTTTACTTAAAATTACATCTAAATATTTATCTTTATTAATAACATTATTCTTTTTGTTAACCCCTTTGCAACTAAATTTGTCTTTCCCATCCCCAAAACAATAATACGTTTTACTACATAGACTAATTATCCCATCCCCGTGGAAACCTGACGAAGATCCCCTTGAGCCAGGTTGTGTTTGTCTGTTTAGTATGCCACCATCTTACCGATATACAGTGAGAAAGACAGAGGAGACATTTACTTGTAAGGAAACGGATTCGTAAGAAAGCGTATGACGAATTCCTTCGGCAAAAGGAAATCGGTGAACTGATTCAGGACTTACAGACCTACTAATAACTATAACAAAAGTGTAACTGTACATATAATTAAATGAACTTAAACATATAACTAAATATTGTTAAACACAAAACTAAATAAAATAGTTTTTGTAAAAGTCCCGTGGAGGGACAAATTGTGTCCCGCAAGTCCCGCAAAGTGATATTAGGTTTTGCAAAAGTCCCGTGGAGGGACACAAAGTCCCGTGGAGGGACAAATTAAGTCCCGCGAGTCCCGTTTCAGCAAAACAAACCAATGCCCGCTCACGAACTCGATTCTATTATTGTCCAAAATCACATATATCGTGTTATATGATCCCCCGTGTTGTCAAGGTTTTATTCGCCTCGGGCAAAGTGAATAAGACACAGATGGTAATAACACGCACACATGTTAGTTGTTGAAAAGATATATTCACAAAATAGCTATTTACAGATCAAATATCTAATGGAATGGTTGCAACACCGTCTTCCAAAACTTTACGTTTTGGATAAAAATAACTAAAAGCGTTTTTAACTTGAACATATGTGCACATTGTATTGTTCATAACTCTGAATCCCCTATTTACACCCGACCCACTACGTTTACTTAAAATTACATCTAAATATTTATCTTTATTAATAACATTATTCTTTTTGTTAACCCCTTTGCAACTAAATTTGTCTTTCCCATCTTCAAAACAATAATACGTTTTACTACATAGACTAATTATCCCATCCCCTTCCCACTCTACTTTAAATAATCCCGGCGTTCTCTTATCCATCGACTATTTGGTGGAAATTAGCCAGTGCAATGTCTTCTCACATTGAATCAGGTATAGACCATATTGTTGGTCAACTTGATCTGTGTAGTTCTTGCTCTTATTACTCTTTCTTATTTTTTTTTTTTTTGCAGGAGACCCAAGATGAAGCGGACGCTAGTCAAGCAAGCGAGGACGAAGTGCATGAGGTAAATAATTTTAGAGGTTTAAAATTCTAGTCATGGTTTACTTATCTTTCCGGGCTTGTGATATATATGTGTAGCATTTTTTTTTTCCTCCGTTTTTTTCAGGTGAGTGAGAATGAGAAAAGTGGGGAAGAAAATACAATTAAAGGTTCACCCATTAGAAAAATTGCAAGAAAAACTGGAACTTCATCTCATGGAACTACCTGTTCTGGGCTTCAATTCCGGAAAGTATGATATCAACGCCGCTAAAAATCCTTTCTTTGCCCACCTCGTGAAACATGAGCAAGTTAAGTTTGTGATAAAAAGAAACAACAGCCACATGTGTCTCAAGACAATACACTTGAAGTTTCTCGATATTACAAACTACTTGGCTCCTGGATTCTCCTACGAACAATTTTTAAAAGCTTACGAGTGCACACAGACCAAAGGGTACTTTCGTCTGACAAAGTTAAACTTATCCACCTTACCGCCCCCTGAAGCCTTGAATTCAATGCTTTCCAACACCGCCATTTCCGAGGAACAATACGAGTACTGCCAGCGCGTGTGGAACGATAACAATATGGAAACGTTTCGTGACTTTTTGGTTTGATATAATAATCTTGATGTCGTTCCCTTCCTCGAGGCTATTGACAAGATGAACAAGTTTTGGAAGGAGCGAGATATAGACATGTTTAAAGACGGTGTGAGTGTGCCAGGTTTGACGATGAAGTATTTATTTTCGAATGTTCCAAACGTGCATTTCTCACTGTTTAACGAAAAAGACAAAGACTTATACTATACCATGAAAGACAATAACGTCGGTGGCCCAAGTATAATATTTAACCGATACCACGAAACAGACAAAACTTTTATACGCAACGCAGAAATGACACGTAAGAAATCTAGAGCCTAAACGAAAGTGGTCGGTTACGACGCCAATGCGCTATACCTCTGGGCGATCATGCAATATATGTCAACCGGACAGTTTACGCGACGACTGGAAGGCGACGAGCTCCAACTCTTTTCTCGGTATTTTTGTACCCATGTCTGATCTTTATCTGTTGTTGGTGGGCTTGCCATTCCAACCACTCGATCGCCTTTTTACCGCTCCATTGCTTTTTAGAGCCGTCGCTTTCCAGTCGTCGCGTATACTGTCCGGTTGGCATATCTTGCATGATCGCCCAGAGGTATAGCGCATTGGCGTCGTAACCGACCACTTTCTTGCATGGTTTAGGCTCTAGATTTCTTTCGTGTCATTTCTGCGTTGCGTATAAAAGTTTTGTCTGTTTCGTGGTATCGGTTAAATATTATACTTGGGTCACCGACGTTATTGTCTTTCATGGTATAGTATAAGTCTTTGTCTTTTTCGTTAAACAGTGAGAAATGCACGTTTGGAACATTCGAAAATAAATACTTCATCGTCAAACCTGGCACACTCACACCGTCTTTAAACATGTCTATATCTCGCTCCTTCCAAAACTTGTTCATCTTGTCAATAGCCTCGAGGAAGGGAACGACATCAAGATTATTATATCAAACCAAAAAGTCACGAAACGTTTCCATATTGTTATCGTTCCACACGCGCTGGCAGTACTCGTATTGTTCCTCGGAAATGGCGTTGTTGGAAAGCATTGAATTCAAGGCTTCAGGGGGCGGTAAGGTGGATAAGTTTAACTTTGTCAGACGAAAGTACCCTTTGGTCTGTGTGCACTCGTAAGCTTTTAAAAATTGTTCGTAGGAGAATCCAGGAGCCAAGTAGTTTGTAATATCGAGAAACTTCAAGTGTATTGTCTTGAGACACATGTGGCTGTTGTTTCTTTTTATCACAAACTTAACTTGCTCATGTTTCACGAGGTGGGCAAAGAAAGGGTTTTTAGCGGCGTTGATATCATACTTTCCGGAATTGAAGCCCAGAACAGGTAGTTCCATGAGATAAAGTTCCAGTTTTTCTTGCAATTTTTCTAATGGGTGAACCTTTAATTGTATTTTCTTCCCCACTTTTCTCATTCTCACTCGCCTGAAAAAAACGGAGGAAAAAAAAAATGCTACACATATATATCACAAGCCCGGAAAGATAAGTAAACCATGACTAGAATTTTAAACCTCTAAAATTATTTACCTCATGCACTTCGTCCTCGCTTGCTTGACTAGCGTCCGCTTCATCTTGGGTCTCCTGCAAAAAAAAAAAAAATAAGAAAGAGTAATAAGAGCAAGAACTACACAGATCAAGTTGACCAACAATATGGTCTATACCTGATTCAATGTGAGAAGACATTGCACTGGCTAATTTCCACCAAATAGTCGATGGATAAGAGAACGCCGGGATTATTTAAAGTAGAGTGGGAAGGGGATGGGATAATTAGTCTATGTAGTAAAACGTATTATTGTTTTGAAGATGGGAAAGACAAATTTAGTTGCAAAGGGGTTAACAAAAAGAATAATGTTATTAATAAAGATAAATATTTAGATGTAATTTTAAGTAAACGTAGTGGGTCGGGTGTAAATAGGGGATTCAGAGTTATGAACAATACAATGTGCACATATGTTCAAGTTAAAAACGCTTTTAGTTATTTTTATCCAAAACGTAAAGTTTTGGAAGACGGTGTTGCAACCATTCCATTAGATATTTGATCTGTAAATAGCTATTTTGTGAATATATCTTTTCAACAACTAACATGTGTGCGTGTTATTACCATCTGTGTCTTATTCACTTTGCCCGAGGCGAATAAAACCTTGACAACACGGGGGATCATATAACACGATATATGTGATTTTGGACAATAATAGAATCGAGTTCGTGAGCGGGCATTGGTTTGTTTTGCTGAAACGGGACTCGCGGGACTTAATTTGTCCCTCCACGGGACTTTGTGTCCCTCCACGGGACTTTTGCAAAACCTAATATCACTTTGCGGGACTTGCGGGACACAATTTGTCCCTCCACGGGACTTTTACAAAAACTATTTTATTTAGTTTTGTGTTTAACAATATTTAGTTATATGTTTAAGTTCATTTAATTATATGTACAGTTACACTTTTGTTATAGTTATTAGTAGGTCTGTAAGTCCTGAATCAGTTCACCGATTTCCTTTTGCCGAAGGAATTCGTCATACGCTTTCTTACGAATCCGTTTCCTTACAAGTAAATGTCTCCTCTGTCTTTCTCACTGTATATCGGTAAGATGGTGGCATACTAAACAGACAAACACAACCTGGCTCAAGGGGATCTTCGTCAGGTTTCCACGGGGATGGGATAATTAGTCTATGTAGTAAAACGTATTATTGTTTTGGGGATGGGAAAGACAAATTTAGTTGCAAAGGGGTTAACAAAAAGAATAATGTTATTAATAAAGATAAATATTTAGATGTAATTTTAAGTAAACGTAGTGGGTCGGGTGTAAATAGGGGATTCAGAGTTATGAACAATACAATGTGCACATATGTTCAAGTTAAAAACGCTTTTAGTTATTTTTATCCAAAACGTAAAGTTTTGGAAGACGGTGTTGCAACCATTCCATTAGATATTTGATCTGTAAATAGCTATTTTGTGAATATATCTTTTCAACAACTAACATGTGTGCGTGTTATTACCATCTGTGTCTTATTTACTTTGCCCGAGGCGAATAAAACCTTGACAACACGGGGGATCATAAAGCACGATATATGTGGTTTTGGACAATAATAGAATCGAGTTCGTGAGCGGGCATTGGTTTGTTTTGCTGAAACGCGACTCGCGGGACTTAATTTGTCCCTCCACGGGACTTTGTGTCCCTGCACGGGACTTTTGCAAAACCTAATATCACTTTGCGGGACTTGCGGGACACAATTTGTCCCTCCACGGGACTTTTACAAAAACTATTTTATTTGGTTTTGTGTTTAACAATATTTAGTTATATGTTTAAGTTCATTTAATTATATGTACAGTTACACTTTTGTCATAGTTATTGGTAGATCTGTAAGTCCTGAATCAGTTCACCGATTTCCTTTTGCCGAAAGGAATTCGTCATACGCTTTCTTACGAATCCGTTTCCTTACTAGTAAATGTCTCCCCTGTCTTTCTCACTGTATATCGGTAAGATGGTGGCATACTAAACAGACAAACACAACCTGGCTCAAGGGGGTCTTCGTCAGGTTTCCACTCAAAGAAGTCACAAGCACTTTCTCTTGGATGAGGACAAAAATAGAATAAACGATCCTGATTAGGACCCTCCTTCTTCACTTTCTTGGTGCGACATATCAGATCATGTCGACAAAAGAGCGCGCCTATGGCGTACGTCACGGGGTATACGTACACTGTTTTAACCAACCAGAGCGCGACTATAGCGTACGTCACGGGGTATACGTACGCTGTTTTAACCAATCAGAGCGCGCCTATGGCGTACGTCACGGGGTATACGTACACTGTTTTAACCAACCAGAGCGCGACTATAGCGTACGTCACGGCGTGTGTACGTACGCGGTTCAACCAATCAGAGTGCGACTATAGCGTACGTCACGGGGCATACGTACGCTGTTTTAACCAACCAGAGCGCGGCTATAGCGTACGTCACGGGGCATACGTACGCTGTTTTAACAAATCAGAGCACGGCTATGGCGTACGTCACGGGGTATACGTACGCTGTTTTAACCAATCAGAGCACGGCTATAGTGTACGTCACGGTGTGTACGTCACGGGGAGTACGTACGCTGTTTTAACCAATCAGAGCATAGCTATGGCGTACGTCACTGGGTGTACGTCACGGGGCATACGTACGCTGTTTTAACCAATCAGAGCATAGCTATGGCGTACGTCACGGGGTGTACGTACGCTGTTTTAACCAATCAGAGCGCGGCTATGGCGTACGTCACGGGGTGCACGTCACGGGGTGTACGTCACGCTGCGTACGTCACGGGGTGTACGTACGCTTTTTGACCAATCAGAGCATAGCTATGGCGTACGTCACGGGGTGTACGTACGCTGTTTTAACCAATCAGAGCGCGGCTATGGCGTACGTCACGGGGTGTACGTACGCTGTTTTAACCAATCAGAGCGCGGCTATGGCGTACGTCACGGGGTGCACGTCACGGGGTGTACGTCACGCTGCGTACGTCACGGGGTGTACGTACGCTTTTTGACCAATCAGAGCACGGGTATAGCGTACGTCACCGGGTGTACGTACGCTTTCCGATTCGACCAATCAGAGCACGATATTCTAATGAGGGTGCGCCCCCTCAATATGTGTGCGCCCCCCTCGCGCCCCCCTTGCGCCCCCCTCGCCCCCCCTTGCGCCCCCCTAAAAATCCGGCTCGATCGGTACCTATATTACTACTATTGTGGTCAACAGTGTCGAATGCCTTTTTTAAATCCAAAAACACAATCCCGTTTAATTTTCCAACATCAATGTTTTTGTACCACTCATTGGTAATGTCCAGTAATGCCGTTACAGTTGAATGAAGTGGTCTAAATCCATGCTGGCAATTTGCCAGTAGATTATAGCTATGCAAATAGTTGTAGATTTGGTCATGGATACTTTTTTCCGCAATTTTGGAAATTATTGAAATAACAGAAATTGGTCTGTAGTTTGTCATTTTATCTTTAGCGTCGGATTTAAAGATCGGGGTAATTCTAGCGATTTTCCAGTCATTGGGAAATATACCTGTTAAAATTGTTTGATTAAATATTATTGTTAGAGATGGTGCAATAACTTTTGCTGAAAGTTTTAATATGCGAGAAGATATACCATCGATCCCCGCTGCTTTTTTAGACTCTAAACTACATAACAAATTCAAAACATGATTTTCAGGAATTTCTTGAAAGCAGGAGAGCCCATTATCCGGATAGTCAACATCAGTAAGAAAACTATCTGGAGAGATACTCGAGCGAGGGATTTTACTTGCAAGCTTTTCACCTAATTCAACAAAATATTTATTGAAAGCATCAGGGACCTGCGTCTCGTTTATTGTTTCACCATTCTCATCTTTCATTTCTGGGATTTTGTAGTTGGTTGGCTTTCTATTCATCAACTCATTTAGTGTTTTCCAAGTTTGTTTGAGATTTCCTGGATTATTATGTAGTTTATCTTGATAATACGAGCACTTAGTGTTTTTTATTTGCCTATTGTAATGGTTTTTTGCCTTTTTATAGTTAGCCCAGGCTTCAGTTGTGTTAATTATTTTAGCTTTTCTGTTGAGGAAATTAACATGACGTTTTTTGTAAATTAGGTCTGTTGTTAGCCAAGGTAATCCCTTTGTGCCGACCTTTCGTCTTTTAACTGGGGCATGCTTATCCCAGACTCTAAAGAAATCATTCTTCCAAATCTGCCAAGATATATTTGGATTGCTTTCATAGTCCAAGGCAAAGTCAGAAAAGCAATTTTTCAAGTCATGCAAGAACATTTGTTCATTGAAATACTTGTAATCACGATATTCGATTATTTTTGCATTTTCTTTATTGGTCTTGAATTTTCTGATGCCATAAATAAGATAGTGGTCACTGATAGAAACGACCGACACTCCTTTTGAAATAATATTTTGAGGATTTGTTGTATAAAAGTGGTCAATCAATGTACGAGTGTCTTTAGTAACTCTTGTAGGTTCGCTTATCAACTGATCATATTGATACAACCTCGTAATAAATTTGAGTTCTGAAGCTTGGGGTGATAGATTTTCAGATAAAAAGTCATAATTTACGTCTCCTAGAATAATACTTTCTTTATTATCACTATCAATAAGTTGTAAACATTTCTCGAATCTATATAATGACTCAATTGGATCGTTTGGTGGGCGATACCACGTCGTGATTAGGAACGGTTTTACATTCTGTTTACAAATTTGTATTGTAAGAATTTCAATGTCAGGATCATTGAGGTCAGTTCGGAGTCGAAAATTAGTTGACTCTCTCACAAAAAAACCGATACCGCCCCCAGACCTATTTCTATTTTTGGAAATCCAGGTATAACCCAGAATGGCTATTGACTGAATTGGCACACCATCGTCCATTCGTGTTTCATTAATAGCAAGGACATCTATTTCTCTGTCTTTCATGCAGATTCGAAGTTCGTCAATATGTTTAACTAGACTGGTTATGTTGAGAGAGGCGATTTTGAATCCTCGGATAGCCGGTGTTAACCGGTCTTGTTGTTTGTTACCAATGTTTGAATTTGGATTATGGTCAGTATAATTCGAGATGTGTTCAATAAAATGTAAATTTGGGGTGTGCTCATGTAGTAGGGTTGAATTGTTAGTTTCGTACTCCGTGCTTAATTCCAAATTGTTTGAGCAAACCTCTATGTTATTTGACTTTACAATTTTATAAAGATAATCACTATCATTTAGTCAGTTTCTGAGAAATTCAATCAGGTTCTTCGCTAATGTTGCCGTTCCCTTGATATTTAAGTGCAATCCTGATGCATTCAATTTAGAAATGTCTATATTAGCATGTCGAATAAATTGCCACTTAAATTTACTGCAAAGTTTAGCTAATAACGAATTAATTTTATCTATCTTAGTGTTCATAACTGGGTCTTTTCTCTTAATTATTTGAGATATAGCTATATTTGATACCTTAACGATGCCTTGGCATAATGATTCCATCTGGGTTACAATTTCTTCGGGTTCCTTGCGTTGGACATCGTTAGTTCCAACATGTAGGACAACAAGCTTGGGCTGTTTTTTCAATGTTGGCTGCATGTAGTGGTTCATGTCGTCGATAGTTGCCCCGGGAAAAGTTTTGATGTTTACCTTTTCACCAATTGACCGACTTAGTTTGGTTGGTTTGATCATCTTTATCATGGAATCCCCTAAGATTGTTATAGGGCCTTCAGTTGCTCTACTTCTGGGACAGTTCTGGGATGGCGTCTTGGCTATGCCATGGTTCTTTTGACTTGTAGTTGGTTTGATATACGACGGAATTTGTTGTTTTGTTGATTCGGCATCACTATTGTTGAACACTTCATATCTGTTTATATTCGCGATAGTGGCTGTTGCTTTTTCGGCAGGTTTGCATACTCTGTTATGTAGAATACGAGAATTATGTTTAAACAAGTGTGAAGTTTGACAATAGCGAAAAAATTTTCGGAAAAAATATAAATAACCCACTTTGCCAATGTTGTAACTTAAATTATGCATATTCAGCAATTTTCCCCTAATAAGGTATGGCCATATTCTTGGAATATATTAAAGCTAGAGATTTTTTGCTCCCTAATTACTACCCCTAAAGTGACCACTCTGAACACCATAAAAACTTTAAAACAATCGTATCTCTAATGATTCAGAAGTTGTAGTTCTAACGAGAGGGTTATTACTGCGGGTGCTCGTTTTCGGACGGTTCGTCCCGGATTCAGGTTTGGGCAAATATGCCATCTTGTTCGCCATAGTTAACTTACCCTAAAACAGTTGAGATTATCTGGGGTAAATGAAACGCATACAAACTCCTTTACAGGTCCTAGACTATAATATAAGTAGTTGGAATTAAGAAAATAAATAGTTTGTTGGAAAGTAATTGGTTTCACAGTTCTTTGTTACGAGTAAATTGAACCTAAAGCGTGGCCAAATTAAAACAGTCAGGACCGGCTCGCAACAAATTGGGGGCTCGCCCGGGAAAGTTTCAAAGGAATTATTATTGATCGTTAATAAAGACAAAACAAAATATGGCCATATAGACAGAGTTTCATCCAAAAGATAAAAGAAAACAATTTCTAGCAAGTCATACGCTTCAAAAAAAAAGAGAAGGTAAAAGAATTTCAAATGTACACGTGACACCATTTATTTAATAATGCCTGCGTTTAGTCCTGAAGATTTTATGGTGGAACCAAACCAAAGTACATTTGAACAATTAAGAAAAGATGACTTAATATTGCTAGTTAAGCATTTAAAATTGGAGGTTAAAAGTCCGATGCGAAAGCGAGAAATACAAAAACTCACGTATACTCAAGAACCAAATATCACATGTGAATTAGGTAGTATTCCTAGTATTAGATAAAGAAAAAGAAGGAGTAAGCCAGATAGATAAAGAAAGGCAATGGCAGAAAGAGCAGGAAGAAATAGCGTGGCAAAGAGAACGGGAAAAACGTGAATGGGAACGACAGGAGAGAGAGTTTAGATTAAAAGAACAGGAGATCGAGTTACAAAATTTACAATTACAAAGCAGAACAAGTCTAGCCTTGAGTCTACCCAATATTTCGATGTAACAAAACATATCAGAATGGTTCCACCGTTTCAGGAACATGAAGTGGATAAGTACTTCCTACATTTTGAAAAAAAACGCCGCAAATATTCACTGGCCTAAAGAAACTTGGACTATGCTATTACAAAGCGTTCTTGTAGGTAAAGCTAGGGAAATTTTTTCTCACCTTTCTTTAGAAGATTCGGCAAATTTTGATACGGTAAAAGAACTGATTCGGAAGAGTTATGAGCTGGTCCCCGAAGCGTATCGTCAGAAATTTCGTAACCTGACTAAACCAAGCAGCAAAACCTTCATTGAATTTGCTCAGGAGAGCTTTTCGATCATTGGTGCACGTTGGAAAACATAAATAATAATTACGATAGTTTACGTGAACTGACTTTATTAGAAGAATTTAAAAATTGCGTTAATCATGATGTTAGAACTTTCCTAAACGACAAAAAACCGGAAACATTAAGCGACGCCGCACGTTTGTCGGATAACTTCAACACACAAAACGGCAACCGCAAGCACGAAACCAGATGTATCATTTCCCATTTCTCCTCGTGGCAGCAACATTAACAATTCATTTGATAGTAAACGTTTACCACCTCCTAGGCAATTTTACGGACGATATCCAAACAAAAATTTCCATCCTTTAAACAAGCGTTACAGTGGCGGTCTAGCGTAAGTCAAAAAAATTACCACAGCTCAGTCTAGGATATATTTACATTTTAAAATACCTTCAAAGCAACTTCATTGGTTAGATTTTACTCTTTTGAAATTCATAACCTATGACATTGTTATAAAGTTATTTTGAATTTAAAATTGAGCTGCTATAATTTATTTTGACTTTCCCTGGATCCGCCACTGCGTTATGAACCGCCAAAGTTTAACCAACGACACCTAAGAAATAAACCAGTTATCTGCGATTATTGCAAATGGAGAGGTCACAGAGGTCTGAATAAATCGCTACCAAAACCAACCGGTTTCATTTCATCAGAAAACAAACCGATATATACTCAAAATGAACGCCATTATCACTTTGTTAAAGGACGACAAACACGAGAAGCTTTTGTTAATAGGAAAGAAAATCAAGATGGAAACGTTCTCGACGTACAAAAGGAATGTGAGGAAGAGACCTGATGACTTCACCATGAAAGCTTTTAAGCCATTTATGTTTGACGGCTCTGTCCCGCTCTTAAAGTGCTTATGCCACGAAATTTCACCCCAAAGATTTATGGTCTCAATGTAAAGTTAACGTAAAATGGGTTGGTAACCTCCTTTATAAAAGTTCATCATTTTGGTTCTTTTCTGAGAAATTTGGGTTTGAATAATATGCAAATATCATATTTATGACATCACAGTGCATGATGAGTTTTTAGTGCTGTAGGAATTTCTCTCACTGTATCCATGATAAATTTCCAAAAGTTGCACTAAAATAGAGCAAATCGGAATTTGTACGTTATAATTTTGGAATTTTGTTCGACAAAATTAAATTGCTTGAAAAATCTATGTTGTTTTAAAATAAATTATGCACTGTGATGTCATAAGTATGACATTTGCATATTATTCAATGCTAAATTTCTCACGAAAGAAGCAAGACAATGAACTTCTGTAAAAGAAGTTACCAACCCATTTTACGTTATTTCTGCACTGAGGTCAAAAAACGTCGGGGTGAAATTTCGTGGCATAAGCACTTTAAATAACGAAAAATCAAGTGTTTATAAACCAATTAAAATATTGCGTGACACGTGTGCTTCCCAATCTTTGATAGGCTACTTACGCAAGCACTGCCATTTAACAAGAGTTCATATTCAGGCAAAAATGTTTTGATACGCGGAGTTAACTGCGAAAAGTTTCGATCGATTCCATTACACAATCTAAGATTGCAATCTGATTTAGTGTCAGGCGAGGTTTTCGTAGGGATAATCGAGTCATTACCTTTCGACGGAATACATTTGTTGCTAGGTAACGATTTAGCACGAGATAAAGTCAAAATGGACCCAATTTATAAGTAGACAAACCATGTTTTTCACAACAGTTTGATCCAATAGAAAACCATTTTCCAAATTTATTTCCTTCTTGCGCTGTAAATAGAGCTATGAAAAAAAAAACAATAAATAGCAAACAATAGGTACACGGATCAAGAGCAAGTTGATATTTCGGACACCTTTCTGGCAAAACCTTTTAAAAATCTAGTCGGTACAAGCCAACGCACAAATAACGATAAGCAAAATGGCGAAAGTAACTTTTCAAAATCAAATCTTATTAAGGAACAACAAACTGATCCAGAAATTTCAGTATTGTACCAAAAAGCACCAGAGGAAGTAGATACCGCAGGAGATCCTGTGTGTTATTTTATTAAAGATTGAGTATTAATGAGAAATGGCGACCTTCAGATGTTTCAGTTGATGACGAATGGTCTTTTCGATATCAAATTATTGTTCCTAAACCTTACCGATCTGAAATTCTTAGTTTGGCACACGATACTCCTCTATCCGGTCATTTAGGAATAAACAAAACATTTCAAAAAATCCTTACTCATTTCTACTGGCCAGGAATTCGAAAAGATGTTGTTGAATTTTTCAAAACATGCCACACTTGCCAAATTGTCGGTAAATCAAATCAGGTCTTTCCGAAAGCACCTTTAAAACAAATTCCGACCTTTGAAGAACCGTTCAGCATATAGTTATGATTGATTGCGTTGGACCACTTCCTAAGACTAAAAGCGGCAATTAGTATTTACTAACTATTATGTGTGTTTCCACTAGGTTTCCGGAAGCTATTCCACTTAAAAATATTAAAGCTCAAACTATTGTTCAAGCACTTACAAAATTTTTTACATTGGTAGGTATACCAAAATCTATCCAGTCGGACCAAAGGCCAAACTTCGTGTCTGGTCGGTTTCAGCAGGTCATGTATGAGCTAGGAATCAAACGATTTAGGTCAAGCGCGTATCATCCTGAAAGACAGGGTGCATTGGAAAGGTTTCACCAAACAATAAAAAACATGATTAGGATGTTTGCCAAGAAACGGAGGAAAATTGGGATGAAGGGATTCACTTGCTTCTCTTTGCTGCTCGAGATTCTGTACAAGAGCCTCTAGGTTTTAGTCCTTTTGAGCTTGTTTTCGGACATACTGTTAGAGGACCACTTAAACTCTTGAAGGAAAAGTTGTTGGAGGATGACGATTGGGCATTGAACCTCCTTGAATATGAGTCGGGCTTTCGTAGAAAACTCACGAAAACATGTGATTTGGCAAGGAAAAATCTTAAGTCTGCCCACAATTGCATGAAATCAAAATTTGACAAACGCACAGTCAGGCGGAATTTTCAGGTTGGTGACAAGGTACTAGCATTCCTTCCGGTTCCTGGAACGCCTTTGCAAGTTAGATATTTTTGTCCTTATGTAGTAAAAAAGAAAGTGAGTGATCTTAATTATGTAATAGCTACACCAGATCGACGTAAGCATGACCAGTTATGTCATGTAAATATGTTAAAACAATATTATGAAATAACGAAAGTAGAGCAATGTTGTAGCTAACGTTGTTCAGGTAACGACACAGCTGACGAGCTTGATAATCTCTTTGAATTATCTGCATCTACCTAATGGAGAAACTCTGATATTCTGCGACAATTTGATGCAAAGTTGACTCATCTTCAACCACGTCAACAAGAAGATATACGAGAACTAATACGCGAATATGGTCATTTATTTCCCGATGTCCCATCTCGGACTACACTGATTGAACACGACATCAATGTCGGCGATGCACAGCCAGTTAAGCAACACCCGTACCGTTTTAATCCTTCCAAGCAGGCATACCTCAATAACGAAATACAGTGCCTCTTGGACAACGACCTGATCGAGCCTAGTCAAAGCGACTGGAGTTCACCATGTATTCTCGTTCCGAAACCTGATAGCAGCTTTCGCATGTGCACCGATTACCGAAAGGTCAATAATGTCACAAAAACGGAAACATTTCCCATTCCACAGATGGACGACTGTGTTGATAAAGTTGGCAATGCAAAGTACGGCTCGAAATTTGATTTGTTAAAAGAGGATTTTAAGCCAATTTATAATACCAAAATTATAAATTAAAGTTAATGGAGCAATGCGAATAATTGCAGGGAAGTCCCTCGAATATTTTTCACGCAGTCATATTGGCTGTGCTAAGTTCTCCTGTTTCTGTTAGGTGTGATTTGAATATTTCACGCGTGGATCAAAGGTTATCGCCGTTTAACATCAGCTCAATAATTATGCTCTATGCATGCTGTGGGCACGTGCACATCATGCTAGGTTGTCTTAAATAACCAATGAGAATTCTGAATAATATGACCGAGGTCTGATCGGCCAATAAAAACCGTCCATTTGTAAGGATAACAATGCATGCTCGTTAGTCATATCTTTAATTTGTGTAAAAGCTCTCAAGAGATAGGAGCTGCTACAATAATTTTGAATTTCAACGCAAATTATTATTCATCGAAATGCCTCCTGTTCGTCGTAAAAACGCCAAAGGGATTTCTAACCGCAATAATCGATCTCTATCAACGGTAGCCAATAGTGATACGGAGAGTTTACGACGCCAATGTACTGAGAGAGGACTACCTAACCATGGACAAAAGAATGCTTTAGTCTCTCGGCTACAACAGCACGCAATTACTTCGTCTTCGAGGCCAACGGTAGATGCCGCGGGGAACGCAAATTTGCCGTCTACGTCGACATTTCCTTAACGTGACAACCCATAATCTTCGTTATTTACCGAGGACCACTTGGCGCATATAAGATATGATCAATTGTTTCTCGTAGCGTGGAAGAGTCGGTAGCCGTTATAGCAACCAATGCGGCCCGTGCCGCTGTCAAAGCCATGTCCACGATGCCTCAGCAAGTTTGTTACAACAGCAGCCCAGCTGTTCTAGATGAGATCGCAGTCAACACGGCAGATTCTTGTCCATACCCAACGTCGAGCGTCGCGTCTCAGTCCTGTAGAAGAGCTTGTATAGTGTCTCCAACATCGTTTCAAGCATGCGTGTATACTAGCTGTTGACGCGGTTTCTTCCCTGCGCTCTGGCGAGTACGGTACAGCAGATTTTGCAACAAAGTGTCGCATCTGATATTACAATTATCATGATGTGCGCTAGCTGTATATGGTATCGTAAGTATTCCGGGCATTCCAAAATTTTTATTGCATATTTCGTTTAAAATCTAATCAAAATGCACACAATTTGTCATTTGTGGTAGAACAGGAGCATAAGTAAGGCTTGCTAAGAGAGATTATTGTGTAATCTTACCTGATCTAATCAGCTGAATATATTTTAACGCGGTTTAGACATGCGATACAAATATGATTGCTTTCCTAGATGAGATATCTTGAGAAATATTGAGCCCAAGATCTGTATTTGACACATATCAAGAAATTCTATCACGTTATCAAGACCAGTGGAAAAAATTTCTGCTTACAAAAAGGAAAATCTATTTCTTCAAACTGTACTTAAATTTCAATGTTTACTTTCAAAAATTAATATTAATTCTAGCGGCATTCGGCATCTTATTACAATTAAATTTTGACACAGTTTATTTATTTCAAATTGGTTTCTGCTTGGGTCGCATAACCAAACACTATACTGAATCGTGAAACATAGTGGCTTGCACAGTGAGTTAAGGATCGCTAGCTGTCAGTCTGCGCGCGCCGCTCGGAATTGCAAAGTATAAGCTTCAGTATATCGATTAACGGCGCAGTCGATTTGTAAAACTAACGGCAAAAGTTTCCAAAAATATTGAAAATGAAGACCAGGGCAAAACAATGTTTTTAATATGCCAAGTTATTTTTATTCTTGCCATAAAACACAACTCACATGCAAAGTGATTAAAACAGAATGAACAAAATAATACTGTATATATATAAAAAAAGAAAATAATAATAATAATAATTATTAAATAAATAAATTTAAAAAAAAATAATAATGATAATAGAAGGTCATTTCTGTTTGTCTCCCTGCGAAAAAAAAAATCTTGAAAGCATGCTGAACTGATTAGCTAGAACAGCTAGAACAAAAAGGCTAGAATGGTCAGCTCTGTTTTCCGTATTACCAGTGGTTTCATCATTAAGTTGTAATATAGAAGCTTTGTGGCGAAGCTGCTGGTATTTGTCTGGTCTGGCCCCATCCAGGTTTCCTGTGCCCAGGTTTTTCCTGGCCACCCTGATGATCCAGCTGTAATAAAACCAATGGTAATACCTAAACAGCAAGTCTTACCATTTCCTGGCAAAATCTGTCTTCTATATGACTACAGCTGTTGTGGGAGTTCACATTCTGTGTATTTGTGGGGATGAAGGGCTCCCGTAATCACGTTCAGGCCATAGACTCACATCTTTAATGTTACTACAATCTGTGTAAATAGTTCTAAGGACTGTCCAAGGGGATCTTAACACCTTGTGCAGGTTAATGTTAGGGGGGATCTTAACCCCTCTAACATTGCCTGATGGGAATCTTAATCCCAAGGGCACTCAGCTTACAAGCGGGACTATATGCACCCCGCTGGTTACTGTATACGAGTCTATGATTACATAAGTAATGCTATGTAATAGCTCTTTTATATTGGAGTACTTCATCACCATGACCCATTTCTCCCACATAAACATTGCGTTATTCTTTGTGTGTTTTCAACGGACAATCTATTTTACACCGAAAAGCAATTGATCTATTAAGCAGATTCCCTTAAGTGAACGAGCGAAAGAAATTTCTGCATTTGCCACGCCGCATGGCTTATACCACTACAATGTTATGCCCTTTGGCATGAAAAGTTCTCCCGCAACGTTCCAGCGACTTATCAACCGCCTCATCGTTGATATTGACGGCCGTGAGGCGTACATTGACGACGTCATCATTTACAGTGACACCTGGGAAACTCATCTTACAATAATGCGTAAGTTGTTTAGATGGTTGAGCGAAGGAGCCTAACGATCAACCTCGTCAAAAGCGAATTTGGATGTGGGTATATGCCACGTATTCGGGACATTTCGTTGGCCAGGGTAAAGTCAAACCTGTCGATGCTAAAATTAGAGCTATATCTGCCTTTCCACAACTTTCCACTAAAAAACAAGTTATGCGTTTTCTCGGCATGGCTGGTTACTATCGAAAGTTTTGCCCCAATGTCTCATCCGTGACCGAACCCCTAACTGAGCTCCCCCGAAACAATGTTAAGTGTGTGTGGACCGATCGTTGTCAGTCAGCCTTCGAGCGACTCAAAGCCTTATATTAAAGTGCACCTGTTTTATCAGCTCCTGATTTCAAGCACCCCTTTAAGCTAGCAGTGGATGCTAGTGATATGGCTGCTGGAGCAGTATTCCCAGCTAGCAAAATCACGTTGTCACAACGTTGTATTAACGTTGAACTAACGTGAAAAGAACGTTGTGATTGACGTTGTAGCAACGTTATTTTGTGAACTCCCAGAAACGCACAAAAAACGTTGTGAATAACGTTGCAGTAAACGTTCATGCAACGTCCACACAGCGTTCCCTCGAAGTTTATACAACGTGCCTACAACGTTTGTTCAAACGTTGCAAAATATGCATATCAAATGATAATTTCAGCGCGGTAATAATATTGTTCGACTCATTATCAGGCATAAGACTGCAAAGAATGCTTCGCTCAAACTATACAGCCGCTGCTCGCATAACAAATCCTACGGAATTATGTTGTAAATGGCCGAGGCACACAGAATGCTACCAGTATTTGGGAATGCAATTATATTTTAAATTAATATCTTAGCTCAGTCGAATCGGATCGCTATTCGCATCGGTCAGGACCAGAAGTGGACATAATATACATGCGACAGTAACACATTAATTAAACAGTCTTTTGAACGTGAACAAACTTTAATAACCTAATATTTATCTAAATTTCATCATGCAAATAATTATTGAAAAATTAAATATAGTATAACGTTAGATTAGGAAGAACATATAGTCATACATAATAGAGAACAATATAGAATGTGGCAATAACTAATCTTTGTGACTTTCACGGTCCTGAAAAAAAAAAGAACTTGTTTAGAAAGGTTTTCTCTCAGCGCATCAGTTAGATTAGAGTGATTCATTTATATTTACCTTCTATCTTGTGCCTCCTGGTTTGTTTGGTGCATGCTTCAGAAATTCCGCAATTTGCCGCTCGACGTCGACGTCATTGGCTTTCTTGTGCTCTCTTCTGCAAGCTTCTAAGAGTTAAGATAAAATAGAGCTATTTCAATTATGCTGTATATGGGAGTTTTGCCGGATATTACAAACTAAAACTTAGTATAGTATTTTATGGCAAGGACATGCAATGCAAATCCATGACTGATGAAATTAATACAAATTGCTTACTTATCAAAATCCTGCAAATTGTAAGGTCTTTGAAAGGTAGTTTTGACTTTTTTCCTTTTAGACTGTAATTAGACCACAGATTATTACTGCCAACTTTTCCAAGAATTCTCCTCGTACTTATTCCACAGCTGCTTCCGCAGAGAGCTTCCATAAATTGTAACTATATACATAAAGCACAATTAATTAATATTTTTCGAAAACTCACTGATAATTAATGAAGAATAAGTAATGTTCACAATAAGAACAGCCTATATTCATATTACAGTAAATATACAAAGTAAACAACATTGGAAATTCTAAAGTAAAAGAAAGAAATCCACATACAGTGGTGCTCAAAAGTCTGAGTCCACTCCACTTTTATACCTTTGATTTACGTACAATATATTTTTTATAGTATTTCTCGACATAAACACAACTTTTGAAATTGAATCGCCGTACAAACTGGCGAGGCATCACTGGCAAAGACTAGGATTACTTAATACTTTAATTTCTTGGGTTTACAAGAATTGATAGCGAACCCTAAACGTGGGAGCAACCTTAAACTAAAATGCTTTATCTGCTATATTTCACGGTCTTCTTTAAACAAGAACTTATTTTTTCATTACTAACTTCTGTATATTTGTAGCTGTAATGCATGCACCTGTTTATATTGCAAACTTTTAATTGGTCTACCAAAAATCTTCCCTAATATACACAACCTGTGTTCCTATTTCTGGCATGGGCGCGTCTTAAGTCCATAGCATACGCAATTGATAGTGCTCCCATAAGGTATTTAGTATATTTTGAATCGAATTTGCTGTTTTCTGTGCTGGTTACTGATAATTAATTTGTAATTAGAGCTTAAACGTTTCTGCCAGTTGCAGTTTAGTTACACTAGCAAGTTTCTTTAACATAGTGGTTCTCTTTCAACCAAGCAAACGGAATAGATCTTGACTTTTTATGCATTTTTGTTTTTCTCCAATGAATCTTGTTTACCACGCTTTTTAAAGTATACATTATCACACAGCATTTAACTTGTCTTGGTGCCTTTCCATTGCATGTGTGCCTTCATTACAATAGCACAGTACTCAATTATTTTTGAGCGTTTATTTGTTCACCCTATTCCGCCATTGTGCTCCAAGCCTGATTTATTTTTCGTGATTTTTCACGACTTTATTAATAACTTGATAGTAAAGTCAGACACAGAAACGGCTAGAAATATATTCTGTGAATAATATACATATTTAAGATAAAAACTGCATCTTTTTACTACAGTAAACATGATTCATCAAAAAAGAGGAAATATTGGAGTGGACTCAGACTTTTGAGCACCACTGTATATATTTATATATTTATATTCATATATATCTTATGTACAGCATTCTTCTCCATTGATAACGGAAACAATATTTGTAGGAATACTCACCATTTTGTTCGTAAATTCTTGATCATCATCAAGGCGAGAAGACAATTTATTCAGATCCTCAACAGAGTCGACTGGATTTGGAATTATGTCTTCTAGCATTATATCTGTGTTAGCAGTAGCTTTACTGGTGGCACCGAGTAACATCCGGAAAATGGAAAGACCTTCATCCTGCTTTTCAATCATAATGTCCAGTTTCGCGGGACACATCGCTGAAAGTCTACAAAAAATTTCACTATTAACAAGTCTTCTGTAATCTGCGTTTCGTTACTGAAAGGGTTCTTGGAATGGCACTATACAGATACTATTTCAATTCAACGAAACGTATCAAAGCGTCGGTGTGGAAAGCAAGGAAGGTTATGTAAGAAAAATTTTCTTTATATAAAGTTTCACCATACCAAATTAGATGTGACCATTTCATCTACCACTCTAATCCACTCAAAACATCGGAATTACTTTCAATGAATAATAAAGCAACTTACTGTCATGTTGATTCTGTTTGTTGGAAGTTGATTTGCCGTTGTGTGTTAACACTGGATTTTCAATGTTAAATTTCGTTGGGCTTTTGTTTAATGTATCTAAAATTGGTAATAATGGTCCTAATTATATTACATAGTAATGAGAGCAACCATAAATTACACAGCAACTTGGTTTGAAATTTTTGCTGGCAAAAGTCTATTTACAATACACTGGGGTTGGCATGCATATATACAGTACAGTATCTCAACCTCTTAGACGATACATCTAATACAGTACTGCCAAGAAATAACTTGGCAATGCGTCTGCGTGCGTCCACTTTGCGTGCGTCCTACGTCCACTTTGCGCGCGTCCTGCGTCCACAGCGCCCGCGTCTATACTTTGCGTGCGTCTTGCGTCCGGGTGCCCGCATCTTGCGTCCAACCAAAACTGCGTCTGCTTGGACGCACTCGTCATATTGTCATCGAAATAAACGAGCCATAAATCTCAATAGCTTATCATAAGCTAATCATTTTACAAGACTAAAATAGGAAAGATTTCATGTGCTGGATACAAAGAAATACCGAAAATTGCTCGTGTTAACGATCCTTAATAAAGTTAGTATAGTGAGTATAGTGTTTTGTGTAATATTTAAAACACGAGTATATAAGAGTGTTTTCTCACCGACTTGGCGTTACGTTCACTCGTTAGATATTATGTTTATCACTCGAAATAAACCAGGTATTTCTACACCCATGTATTCTCTGATAATAAATTAGTCATATTTCTGGGCAGAATTTTATTCTATTGTCTTTGCTGTGGTGGTGAGCACCTTCTAATTTTAAAGTGAATGCTCATGGAACCTACAGCTTCGTATACCCGACGATCGGACGCAAAAAGCCATGCAGTGGACACTAGCCGCCGTCGCCCGCGGGTGCCCGCAGACGCAAGACGGACGCAATGTATAAGGGTCATGGCTTTATAGGATACCCTAAAGGTCGAAATGTCGAGAGAACACTGGGACCGAGTTGCCCCTGTGTTTTGTGTATCCCCATACATATAATAACTATCAATATCGAGTCATTCTTGGGTTGTCACATTTCTCACTCACTGGGACTGTATCTACTTCACCAAATTTAGCTAAAGAAGGAGCGCGTAGCGCGACAATCATTACTCGCCCTTCGGGCTCACGCTTTAGCTAAATTTGGTGAAGTAGATACAGTCCCAGTGAGTGAGAAATGCACAAAACACAGGGGCAACTCGGTCCCAGTGCTCTCTCGACCATTTGACCTTTAGGGTATCCTATAAAGCCATGACCAATGTATAAGTCGCAGGCAGGACGCAAGCTGGACGCACCCCGCGGGCGCCCGCAGACGCAAAACGCTCGCAAATTGCCTGTGGGTCGGACGCGGTTTTTGACAAGTTATTCAATGTATGTAATCACAACAAGGACATATTTTGAAACTTACTTTGGTGCTGTGACTGCTGTCTTTGAGAATTTAAACAATTTGGACTATCAGTAGGTGTTGAGTGAACTGGATGGCTACCACAGCTATTGTTCAGGCTGTTCTGTACATCTATACAAAAATTAAAGCAATTTCTAAAGTTATAGTAGCTGCAATGAGTGAACATGGACTGCGATTCACTTCTAATTAATCAATTCAGAGTGATCTCGCCAGTCAGTGTTGGATCAAAGATACTGTATGTTAACCTTATCGACAATTTGCTATGTATAATGATAACAAGACAAGGACAGAGTTTTCAACTTACTTTGATGTTGTCTTTGAGAATTTGAATAATTTACAGTGCTGGTAGATGTACCAGGGAAATTTGGGTGTAACGAATGACTACCACAGCTCGCATCATTAAAACTGTTCAGTACATCTTTGCAAAGATAAAAGCAATATTAAGAATTACAGTAGCTGGAATATTATGGAATTGTGATCTTACTTCTAATTAATCAATTTCTCACCACTTTGCGTTGAATCAAAGACAGTATTAACTGCAGATATAAGGGCAGTAGAGAAATCTCCATTTCGATTTAGTCCAGGGGATGATTCACCAGGAAACACGGGCGCTGCAGGAAGAAGTGGTGTGAGAGCCGGACGCATCAAACTTTCTTTGCGTGCCAGATTGTCTGTGTCATTACCTTAATGCAAAGGATAAAGTGCATGTACAGTAACACTATATTGGTAAGAGTTATTGATCATATTCAATGGGTCCATAAATGTGTTTGTCATTTCATAAAAAAAACTTTTTCCAAATTCCACCTCTGAATTTGCTACTGTAAGTTGTAGAGGATCCTACTGCACTATGTCCTAAATAGTAAGCAGGTACAACTTACTTCTAAATAGTAATTAAAACTTACCATCAAAACACTCTGACAGTTCAGCATAATGGTAACTTCCTGGTCGACTTCTCTTCCTTGGGGTATTAGGTTTTGATCTCTTTCTTCTTACATAACTATCTGAATCAGACTCTGAATCAACATTTGATGTTTCTTCAGCTTTTTTTAACCGCTTTTGAGCCGTCTTGAAATCATCTAAAATCAATGCAATTAATTTTATTAAATGGTGCAACCACAGACATTCAAACACAGTTATACCTCTCTAAATACGGATAATGGGATAAATCTTCAACTGAAATACATCTTTGTACTCTAGGTGATGTCAGATGATTTTACATGTGAAGAGGAAAGCCTAATTGGGCCTTAGTGGTTTAATGATGCCATTTTCTTTTTTTCATTTTCTTTTGCTCATAGCAATAAATATTGCACCAGATTTTTAGGTAAACGGGGCAATTAGAAAATGCGAAAGCTAATATAGAACAGAAAATTTATACTTAAATACATGATACCTGTGTATGACAACACTCTTATTTTATATTTCTTTCATAATTCTTTGTTAGGGATCTCAGCTTTTTTAGCTTTTCCTTTTGCATTTATCTGTGGCCAGTAGCTGTACATAACCTAAGATAAAAATGGATACCCTGCATTGTAACCAGAGCTGGTTGTGCTGTTTACATTAGGGGCAATAGAAGCATTCTGAAAAATATTGCCCAGTTCATTTCGTCAAGTTGAACAACTCCTGTAAGCAATTCCTCAAGATTTAGAAATATTAATTTGCAAATCAGAATGCTTACACGGTAAGATGTAAAATTTTATTGGTCAATAAGGATGAAGTTGTTGACCTTTAAGAAACTTTTTAAAATTTTGAGGAACTGCTCAGTGGAATTGCTCAATTTGGGA
The DNA here is from genome assembly GCA_963855995.1 of Muricea muricata. NCBI lineage: Eukaryota > Metazoa > Cnidaria > Anthozoa > Malacalcyonacea > Plexauridae > Muricea > Muricea muricata. Next base: position 133,961 of record CAWLCR010000063.1, read on the forward strand.
AAATGAACTGCTCAATTTTTTTAGGAATGCTTGTATTGCCCTGACTGTAGCTATTTTTTGCAAAATATGACATCCTCACACTGACATGGTTTTACCATGTAAGTAAAGTATTGCTTAGTACAGCAGAATCTACCTCTTCTCTTAATGATCCGTACAGTTGTATTATCATCACATGTACATACTGGTGCTTATAATCACTAAAATATACCATGCTTACCCCATCACATGTCTCTATCCATTTTTCACAAACTATCTCAACTGACTTCTCATCAATGAACTCAACAACAGCAAAACTAGTGGTAGTCATCTGCAATGTAAAAATATAAATTTGTAGTTATAATTTGAGCCATGAAAAAATGTAAATTTTATTTTTTATCTTTCTAGGGTTTCATTTTCATTAATCCCACAAGGAAACAGTCACATTATTGTAACTATTAGAACACTGGAACAGACAGTACCTTGGGTACTTTGTTCTTAGTTACAGTGTAAGATAGCCATACAAACAATCTTGTTAGGTCCAAGATCAACCTTTATCGCATTTCTGGTGAGGGATTGTGCTGACACAACTTTCATAGTTGTCCACCGTGGATTTCCTTTGTGCAAACCAATAAGGCGAGAATCACATTGTCTATGAAATACAGCTTCAGTTCTCTCATATACACGACACAAATATTTATTTTCGCCATCATCAGGATGATTAGACTTATCAAGTACCTCACAACAAGATGAATCAGTCAGTATGAAACAATTGTCTGGTTTCTTCAGACTGATTACTGTTTCTTGGACATGTGGGATGGCCCCATAGCTCTCACTTAGTCGCTTGGCTATCTGCACAATAGGGTTCTTGCCGGACCGAACCAATCTTTTTAATTTTTGCATGTAGTTCTCGAATGGGAATGCACTACATGCATCCAAGCTCCCATACTCCTGGACCTCATCAGCCAAATGTATCATGCTATGCACATTATACACTTGAAACTCATTCCCATATAAAACCTTCCCCTGCTCCACAAAGTATTCCATCAGTTGCTTAGCATATGCTCTATGAACCAAAGCTAACCTAGGCCATATCAATATGGAACTTGCCACACTAAGGCATAAGAAGTGATCATATAGATCAGGCTTTAGTATACCATTGAGAACTATCTGACCAGTATACAAAAGGAATTGCCTATACTCAGTTGCCTTCCACCTGTCGATTTCTGCCATGCCTCTTGGCTTACGTGCAAAGAAACTTGGACCAAATGCTTTCAGACCAGTTAACCTACTGCTGATCTCCTCGACCTGACCAGCCGACAATTTGACTTCCCGGCTACCTCTAATCCAAGTCAAAATCAACTTTCTTGTCACTCCCAAACACAGCTGGTGCATATAGTCAATAGGAAACTTTTTAATCATATCGATTGGTAAAGTACAAAAAGGACTTACACCTAAATGATGTCCCTCATCAACCTGCTCCCGAAAAGAATAATCAGTTCGCAAGTCAATATCCTTAATTAGAGGGTAAACTACTCTACCAGCCCACAAGCCTTTTTGTGCGCACTTGTCGCATCCAAAATACCCGGAGCATAATTTGGTACCTTTGACAGGTGCTCTTGCTGGGGCATCACACACAACACACCTCAAACTTACAGAAAGAACTCTATTACCATCTTGAAGACCATTCTCTAGAATATCACCCAAATCCCTGATAACATCTTCCAAGAATTCCAATTCTTTTGGTTTGGAATTCCCATAGGCTAGAGCAACAACAAAAACTACTACTGGTTTTACATTCACAATAGCACAAAGAACAGGCCATAAGGTTTTGTTGGAGCTCTTAAATAGGGGCAACCCATCAACATTTAGAGAAATCTCAAGTGAATCTATACGGTCGACCATATTGAGAGGATGTCGCTTAAAATGCTTCAACAATTCAGCAGCTAGAGGCAGATAAATATAATCCATTCCAGACTTCACTTGAACAGAAATAGATCTTGTTGTTCCTAACAATGTACGAGCGGAACTAGGTAAATTTTGGTGACCATTCTTTTTAAGAAGCGCAAGCAGGCTATCCACTGCATTGTGTTCAACTAGAAACTCATTGGCCCAACTAGCCAATTCAACCTGAAGAGATTCGTCATTTAAATCATCTTCACTTTCAGAGCTACATTCATTTCCTATTAAATCTACATCACCATCATCATGCAAGGAACAACTATTCGCATCACCAATTAAAACGTTTATGACTTGGTTCAGATTCTTCTTTATCTATTTCTAGATCACTATTGTCTGGGTCACTATTGTCTGGTAATACAGGGTTTGAGGGAAGTTCAATCAACTGATCTAGCTCAACATTGAGATGTTGGTCAACAATGGGATCATGGTCCATGTTAGGATGGTTTGTGTTTTGTAATTTTCTAGCTGCGGCAACCCATTTTCGCCTGTATTGTGCCCGATTTGGTTTCATATTAACTTTAACCGCAAACTGTACTAAACAAAATGTAAAGACTTATGTCAGCTTTACACAGAAATTCGTGTTTTAACTTAACATTGTAAGCTACTATGAAAACTCATGTGCCCTACTTATGTTTTCTGCTCTTGTCAATGCCAAAAGGATCTCATCAAGGAAACAGTCCTTACTGTTAATCAGTTAATATGTAAATATAGTGCTATACTTGACACATTACATTGGGAATAGGCCATGTGCTTTTAATACCTCTATTGTTTATAGGAAAAGCAATGCAGCTTTATCTTGTCTTGTAAAGAAATTCAACAATTATAGGACATTTTTACTTAAACTTGGAATGTTTAAGGGAGTGGAACGAGACCAGGGAGTACTGAGACTGCTATACCAGCGCACAAAAATAGACATTCTATACTATAGTTGCCTTTTTTAAATAATATATCGGCTTGAGTATCAGCTATCAAGCATGCATTATTGCGATCATGAATTTCGAGTTCAGGAATGGCCAGATTCGTTAAAAAGTTCTAGTCTGTCGATATATTATGTGGCTTAAAGCTCTGGCCTAAAATATCTGTATAAAATATGTTTATAATATAGCATTTGTAAATTCTGAACGCTGATTGGCTAAGAGCCGTGTTGATATAACTCTATGTCAACACGGAAAACTTCCCGCCACTCTTCTGTTAAAGTTCTTTGTGCTATATTATAAAAGAAATATAAAACATTTTTTCCGTATTGACATACAGTTATATCAACACTCGTGAAAATTGGAAAAACTCGAAATTGTATGAAAACACTCCGCCCTGCGGGCGTCGGTGTTTCCACACAATTTCTCGTTTTTCCAATTTCCACTCGTGTTGATATAACTGTATATCAACACGGAAAATGTTTTATATTTCTTAAATATCAGTTTGATCGGAAATCTGATTGAAAGACTTGGCAGCCATCTTGAATTTAGATCAAACACGTGGGGAAGCCGCTGTTTCATCATCGCAAATAATGTAAATACTGATACTACAGATTATACCAAAACATAAAAATAATCCATGCTTTATATTCCACGTTTTATATGCTGCAAGATAAATACTCTCACAAAAAAACTATAGTATTTAACAGTGTTGGTTTAAGTCGTCAAGTTCATGAATCATGAACTAGATGAAGCTGTTATTACAGTCGGAACAAATATAATACACATGTCTTCACGATGCATGTTTTAAACGAAAATAATAACACAATGTTATTTGTAAAGTGTGTTTACTTACTTTTAACCGTAGGATATCAACAAATTTTGTCTTTCGCTTTAGATAGCTTTCAAGAGCGCCAAACGAGCTGTGTGAGCGTCCACAATGTGTTATAAAATGCGGTTAAATTCAAATGCCACGTGACGATAAAGAATAGATGCGCATGTAAATTGGAACCCGTTGCTAGGGCGACCTCGGCCACAGCCACTGATTTGTCATTGAGTGATCTCTGCGGTTTTGAATTACAAACTTACAATATAATTATTAAAATACACGGACTGTTGTTGAACGATAAAAATACTTATCGACGTTTCGTCCTAGAGTAGAGGCCCTCGTCAGGAGAGTTAGTATCAAAAGAATATTAACTCATACTAACTCTCCAGATGAAGGCGCCTAGGTCGAAACGTCGAAAAGTATTTTTTATCATTCAACGAACGTGTATTTGACTTTGATTGCTGCCACGCTGCATCTGGTTAATTGTCTTGAATTATTAAAATAGTTTTACAGTAATCTCACCAGCGGATGCGAGAAGATCTAGCTAGTTCGTATTGCAGCTAAATAGGCCGAAATAGCCCCAATTATGATCTAATTGTCCTCTGCGAAAATATAAAGGATAGATAAATATCAAGTTAATATACCAAATACTCAAATCGTACAGCGTGTCTAGGCATATGGTCTATGAACATAATAAGCTATATATGCTTGACCAGAAAGCAATAGAGCAATAATTCAAATGATCGAGCTGAACAATTTGATACCCTGATTGTCATTTTTTAACGTTGCTACGACGTTAAAATTCAGCGTCGCTACGACGTCGTTAATAAACGTTGAGCAAACGTTGACTGACGGTGTCAATCTCAACGTCCAACAGCAACGTTGCAGCAACGTTTATAACACCAACGTTTATTACTAAGAAAGAAAAAAATGTCCCCTAAAAGTTGTGGTAAAGTTAGGCCCAACCTAACATTACCACAACCTCCCACCAACGTTGTGATAACGTTATGTGCTAGCTGGGTTATTACAAGAAGATAAAAATGGCATCGACCACCTGGTGGGTTATTTTTCCCGCAAGTATAGTAACCATAAGCGCAATTACTCCACCATAGAAAAAGAATGTCTTGCCCTCATCCTTGCGCTGCAACATTTCGATGTGTATGTGTCTTCCATCAACACACCCCTAGAAGTACTCAATGATCATAATCCCTTAGTTTTCATTCACAAACTGAAGAACAATTAAGAATCAGCGTTTGCTGCGTTGGAGCCTTATTCTCTCCGAATACAACATGACGATCCAGCATATCAAAAAAAAAACGACAACGTCATAGCACATTTGTGTGTTGTCAAGGGTATGGACTCTACGGACACGATAATCTTACAAAGAAAGTTTTCGGAACTTTCTTTCTTTCAAGGGGGAGGGTGTTACATGATGCTTATAGCATAGCTTCTATTATGCCAGTGTATTTAATTTATTATTCCTCATAGCTTACATGCATGAGTAAGCAAATAGTTTTGCGATTAACGTAATTGCCTAGTACCACAAACCAACGTAGCGGACATGACTCGGACGGATATGACATTGCGTTGGTATACCGCATTGCTGGAACTCGCTTTAACGTACTATATTGCATACGGGAAAAGAGTCATTGTTTGTAGTTTCTTCCCCTACCAAATCATATAAAAGCCTGAGCACAACTAGGCAATTCATGCATTATTCATAAGGTGATAGTCTGAATAGCATCGCCGCGACCAAGAAGACATAGATACAGAAAGCACGAAGCCAAGTTATTTTATCGACCAGAAACACAAAGAATAAAGAATTGTCAAAGATTGTAGAGTTGTGCTGAGTAGCAGATAAAGAGACAAGTAAACCGTTGAACTGTTAGAAGTAAATTAATAAAGACAATAATATAATTAATACGAGTAGTTGGAATTAAGGAAATAAATAGTTTGTTAGAAAGTAATTGGTTTAAGGTGGGGGTTTACCTAAACTGTTGAAATAATGGTCGACGGTGTTTGAATACATGGTAATTCATGGGTATTTTTATTAACCCTAACATATTATACATCAAAAGAAAGCTTGTAAAACAAGGACTTTGAGGTGCTTTACATTCAAATTGCTCAAGGCTTCGTGCAAAAACATCTGACCCAAGCGCTAATACAAAATGCCCCTAGTCGAGAAAAAATATCTCATTGCTAGTTTAATACTTTTTTGTGTTCAAATATTTTTGTAATCTACACAAGTAGGTGATGGATTTGAACGACCAAATTTTTAATGTTGCTTTTCATTTGGCCATGGTGCAACATTGAAAATGAAGGAAATTTTCGATGGAAAAATATTGCAGAATTTTTTACCATACTTCCTGCTAATGCAAGATATGGCAATTTCCCTCACTCAAATCCACCATCACGCTCGACTCCACATGCACAGAGCATTTCACGGCAATTGGTTGAACTGGTGCTGAGATATCCTTTCTCAAAGGCTAAAAGTACCGTGTTTCGGGAAACAGGCTTCAAAGTTTTGGCAACTTAATATTAAACAATTGCAGATAAATATACTTTTTTGGGGTGATTCAATGCAATTTTAAGTCTTGCTTCAATTCGCAATTACCAGGGAAGATATTTAAAATCCTCCTGCTTCATATGAAACATCTTTTGCCTCTTTCAATGCCTCCCCTTCACGGTGGCGCTTGAATTTTTCAGATGCCTGTTAGGTCTGATTTGGCCGCCCTTCTTCTATCCTTGTTGTAGCAGGACTTTTCTGTGTGAGCTCCTTTAGGGATTGCTAGACTAAACATTACTCCCTCTCTGCTTGCTGCACCAGAATGAAAATGGCACACAGCTGATGCCACAGCAAAGTGGATGACCTTTGCCGAATGAAATTTGTGCTTTGGACACCGAATCCAAACCAATGAGTTTATGTACTCATTCCTATTTTGGGTTGCCCCCCTCACATCTGGCAAGAAGCTTTGAATCACTGAGTACCACACCAATAGGGTGCGGGACTTCCAAAAAACATCTGGCAATATATTGTCAGGTTTATATGTTTTTGTTATCTCCGTCAGATACCATATACACTACCTGTATCGCATTATGTGTTTTTCAATTGATCGACAGCAGCTTCATCCTCCATTGCTGGAACTCTCTTCAAAGTTAACATAACAATCTCCATTATATACCTGGTCAACTTTCCATTCCTTGAACTTTTCCAAATCATTTTTGAACAGAGATTTTTTCAGCAAACATTGCTGGCAACTCTTCTCAACTCAGAACATGATAGTCCAAAACATCCCGAGTGTCAACTCAGAACATGATAATCCAGAACATCCCCAGTGTCAACACAAACAAAACACCAAATAGAGAGTGTAAACTAGTAGAGTGGGTAGACCCACTTTTGGCCTATGTTCCATCAAAAACTAACAGTAACATCTATAATCTCACCAGTTGCTAGTTCATTGTCACTTTTTTGTACCAGAACATCTTAGAGCATGTGCTGTTGATGGCTGTGGATCGAGGTTGTTTCTCCTCAGACATTGCCAACTCATCGCGATTTTTCACCCACGATAGAACTCCAGAACACGTTTTACTCCTCTTTTATTTATACTTTGTCCTTTGTTTCTTTCCAGGCATCTTTGAAAGCAGATAATTCCGAAAATAGAACGTTTTAAATCTCACAACACATACAAATAAATTTCTTCATCAAATTGTCAATTTCAACGATAAATATGCATGGTTTTTTTGTAAAACCACTGCCATATTATGGTTGAATGAGGCTGCTATCTATTTTGCCTATGGGAGGGGTGGGAGTATAATAATTCGGCGAAAATAGATGCAAAACCAGACCATTGCAACTTCCGTAACCATGGCAACGAAACAAAAAATTCTGACAACATGTCTAAACAGAGCTGGTAGGCGAGAATTATTGCGAATTTGTTCAAAAAACATTTCTACAAGAATAATAACATCTTTGGGTATTCATTTTTTTACAAAACAAAAATCGAGTTTTTCAAGCTTTTTAGGTAAACCCCCAACAACAGTTCTTTGTTACAAGTAAATTGAACCCAAAGCGTACCAAATCAAAATAGTCAGGACCGGCTCGTAACAATGTATATATTATATTAATTGAGAATAACGACTCAACAATTTGTATCAGATAAATAAGCCTACTGAATACAGAAAATGTTTACGCTACTTATGTACATGGTCTTTAAATCTAATCTTATTCGCGTCACGACAGGTTATATTAATTAAGCGCATATCTTAAGTGACAGAACGCGGAAGTATTATACTAACATGTTATACCTGCGATATTGCGCGGTATATTCAAATGATTAGTTAAAAGCTTTTAAAAGGAATTTATTTGCATGTCTGCACGATCACACTAACTCATTACGCTTGTTCAGGCTAGCCATTTCGGGTTTAAATATAACAAAATATTTTTCCCACATGCACAAATTACATCTCTTGGATACTGGGTTGTATGGTCTAGCACGTTTTAGTATACGCCATTTGATATTATAATTAATATTGTTGGCTTGTAAGTGCCATATATATATAATGCTCTGGTTATTCATTGAGCACTCTGTTAAATGTTTTTGTAACAACTCCAACAAGCTCATTCTGATATTTTTGCTCTATAATGACCTTTAACATGGAGACGAAGCAATTTGGATATTCCACCAAAGATATTCCCATCCCACCGGAAAAAGGATACAGAAAAACGTTGATCGAAAAAACTGAAAATCTATGCAGAAAAATGAGATGGAAAGCGCATTTCTTCTTCAATCCTGATATCGGACGTCGTAATAAAGAATGCTATGGTTTCAACTCAACGAAGTCACCGCCTCGTGTTAGCGAACTTGAAAATTTTGAAAGCAAAATGCTCGAGATGATAAAAAATGTGGAATTTAAACAAGTATATTGCAAGTTCCAGAAAAAACTATCAACTGACATAAAAGGCATAAAGAACACTAAATCAATGTTTGTTCCAGCAGACAAAACTACTAATTTTTACAAGATGGATGCCGAGTCATGCAACACATTACTTCAAAAGAACGTGACGAAATCGTACAAGAAAATGCCACCTGAAACAGTTACCTCTGTCGAACGAATTTCTAAGTCAATTGCCACTAGATTGAATCTATCAGATCGAATCAATACTACAGTTAAACAAGAAGCGTTCATTACATTGAAAGACCACAAACCTAACTTTCAAAATAGCCCAACATACCGTCTCATCAACCCAAGTAAATCGGAAATAGGCAAAATCAGCAAGCAGATCCTCGATCGTATCAACCGAAAAGTGATCAAGTCTATTGGTCTCAACCAGTGGAAAAATACTGACGCGGTCTTGAAATTAATGGTTTCAAAATATCCCGAACAAAAATCAATATTCATTTACCTCATTTGATGTTGTCGATTTCTATCCATCGATTTCAATCGATCTCCTAAACGCTGCACTGGACTTTGCTTCATTCTACGACCACATTACAGACGAGGAACGCAAAATTATTATTCATGCGAAGAAATCGTGCTTATACAACTCTGGCGATTTCTGGGGTAAACGCTCATCTACCAACCTATTTTATGTGACAATTGGGAGTTATGATGGCGCAGAAACGTGCGAATTGGTCGGGGCATTCCTACTACAACACATCACCTCAAAGCACGGTAATAATTTTGGGCTTTACAGAGATGACGGCCTCGGCGTGATGAATGCTTCTGCCCGTGTAACCGAAAACGTGAAAAAAGACCTGTGCGCCATCTTCAATCAATTCGGGCTAAAAATTACCATTGAAGCGAATGTGAAGATTATAAACTTTCTTGACGTGACCCTTAACCTGTCAACTGGCAAGTACCAGCCTTGTTCGAAACCAAATAACGTTCCACGCTACGTGAATAACAAGTCTAAACACCCTTCAAACATACTAAGGAACATACCACTTTCAATCAACAAACGCCTCTCACAGATCTCATCTGATAAGGATTCTTTTAATAACACCTCAGCAGAATACCAACGTGCGATAGATAGCAGCGGTTGCAACCACAAATTGCAATTCCACCACCCGTCACTAAGCACCCCTGCCTCGAAGCCTGCCTCTCGCAAAAGAAACATAACTTGGTATAACCCCCCCCCCCCCTTCAGCAAGAATGTCAAGACTAACATTGGTCAGTCATTCCTCAAAATCATCGACGAGGAATTCCCTACATCCAACCCATTGCACAAGATATTTAACAGAAACACTCTCAAAATTAGCTACTGTTGCATGCCAAACATCAAGCAGACCTTAGACGGACACAACAAAGGTATCCTGTCGAAAAGCGTGAAGCCTAAGACCACTGAAACCACATGTAACTGCCGGAAAGCTAACGAATATCCCTTATCAAAAAAATGCTCAACTGAATCCGTTGTATATCAAGCCACACTCACATCCACCAGCGCTGATTCTCCCCAAACATACATTGGACTTACTGAAAACTCTTAAAACTAGATTCACTAATCATAAGGCCTCTTTTAAGAAGTACGACAAGAGAAATGCCACGGAGCTAAGCAAGTATATATGGCACTTACAAGCCAACAATATTAATTATAATATCAAATGGCGTATACTAAAACGTGCTAAACCATCCAACCCAGTACCCAAGAGATGTAATTTGTGCTTGTGGGAAAATATTTTATTATATTTAAACCCGAAAAGGCTAGCCTGAACAAGCGTAATGAGTTAGTGTCATCGTGCAGACATGCAAATAAATTCCTTTTAAAAGCTTTTAACTAATCATTTGAATATACCGCGTAATATCGCAGCTATAACATATTAGTATAATACTTCCGCGTCCTGTCACTTAAGATATGCGCTTAATTAATATAACCTGTCGTGACGCAAATAAGATTAGATTTAAAGACCATGTACATAAATAGCGTAAACATTTTCTGTATTCAGTAGGCTTATTTATCTGATGAGTGCCACATCAGTGGTACGAAACTATTAGTAATAAAGATGCTAAAGATGATTCTCAATTAATATAATGCTCTGGTTACCCATTGAGCACTCTGTTAAATGTTTTTGTAACAACTCCAACAAGCTCATTCTGATATATATATATATTATTTTATTTTATTACCGTAATGTCTGTCGGCTAGTTTATTTAAACCAAAGAAAAGGACTTCTTCAGGCAAATTGTAAGATTATTTGTTATTATTATTTAGATTATTTATTATTATTATTATTATTATTAATATTATTATTTAAATAAACCAGCCGACAGACATAATAAATCCAGGCATGACAATCAAAACCTATTCATATATAAATATATATATATATATATATATATATATATATATATATATATATATATATATATATATATATATATATATATATATATATATATATATGTATATATATATATATATATATATATATGTATATATATATATATATATATATATATATATATATATATATATATATATATATATATATATATATATATATATATATATATATATATATATATATATATATATATATATATATATATAATGTGCTAGTTTTGGTTAGCGAAATACAAAAGAGTGCTCAATGACATATAGACAGACCGAAATGTATAATTGTGTAAAATACCTCAAAAACCTACCACTACAGTCTGTTTCATCCACAGCAACCACGCAGGAACAGACAGCGCAACATCATTTGGTTTAACCCCCCATTTAGCAAAAATGTCAAGACAAACATCGCACGCAGTTTCCTCAAGCTTATAGACACGCACTTCCCAATAGGCAGCAAGTTACACAAAATTTCAATAGGAACACAGTTAAGGTCAATTACAGCTGCATGAGCAACGTTAAGTCAATTATTACAAGCCACAAAACACGCATAATAAGGAAAAGCCAACCACAAGACATTAGTGCAGAGAACTGTAACTGTAGGAACAAGCACGCATGCCCATTGCAGAACAAGTGCATGAGTAAGGACATTGTATACAAAGCAACAATTTTTACAGGCAATACACAAGACACAATGCACTACATTGGCATGACCTTAAACACATTCAAAGAGCGATACAGGAATCATATCAAATCTTTCACACACAAAAAATATTCGAACGAAACGGAACTTTCGAAACACGTTTGGCACTTAAAGCAAAACAAAACAGATTTCACCATAAAATGGCCCATAGTAAAAAAGTCTATTTCTTACACGGGAGGATCCAAAAGATGTAATTTATGTTTGGAGGAAAAAATTAGTATTTTGAAAGAAAAAAAACAATTGCTTGCTCAACAAAAGATCGGAAATAGTTTCGGCCTGCCAACACAAAAGCAGATTTCAGGTAAACAGCCTAAACAAAGAAAGGAATGCATGCTATTCAAACACCCACGCGCCCACGTTTCCTACTTGAGCATAAAAGAAGCTGGCACATTTTCGAAATTTGTCTGCCACCCTCTGGATGAAACAGACTGTGGTGGTAAGTTTTTGAGGTATTTTACACAATTATATATATATATATATATATATATATATATATATATATATATATATATATATATATATATATATATATATATATATATATATATATATATATATATATATATATATATATATATATATATATATATACATATATATATATATCTGAGTCTTAATATGAACAGCTACTATTATTTGTAGTAACCGCGTACCAACGTTGAATAGGGGGCGAAGGAGATAGAAGTTTTTCAATATTTTAGTTAAAATTGTGATTTGTCCCAACACATTTGAAAGTGATTGTCTGCAGTGAAATAATGCCCTATATCAACTTTCCATATTTTAAGCAGGTACGGGTGTAAAATATGAGCAGTTATGGTTGCCAGAATCTGATTTTAGCATAAAGGAAATAATATAGGATTTTCAAACAAACCAAATAGCGCAAAATCTTGGCAGGTTAATAATTAATGGAGAATTGAGCATTGGGGTGGTGCATATATTTTGTCATGTGCTTGCATTTAATAATTTTATTCTTGTTTGCTAGTATAAGTAATTTTCATGTCATTTATTGTCATCTGAAGTGTCGCGACTGTTTTTACCTTCATTACACGATAGTAACTGTTGCATTATTCTGTGCCGATCAACTTCCGGTTGTTTCTCGAGAGTAAGCAATAGTGATGTCAGCTGCCAAGACTGACTCCCCAAGTCACCGAAGTGTATATTTGATAACTTTCAGTCAATGCGATAGTTCTGAGCTATCCGCAGTCCAGTTTGCAGAATTGATTGTTGAAGCTTGGCATACACGTTCAGTGTCAAAGAGAATTCAGTGGGTGGTAAGCAGAGGAGGTTGGACAGCTCCTCGCAAAGCATCATGGGAAATTTGTGTGCTTTTCCACGCAGTGTCTCATTCATGCGTGAACTGTTGCGATGCGAACAGAGACTCTGTGCGACAAAGAAATATGGAAGCTTCGAAAGATAAGACTGTCAGGCTACAATACTTCGAGAAAATAGCACGATATATATTTATTGTTGTGATCCTTATTATGACGAGGCTTTTACAATTCTAAGTTTGCTGTTTTTAAGATTGCATGTCATTTGCTGTCATTTTTGCTTTCTTGATAAACCGTCCGAGAGAAGAACTTGCATTATTCCGAACACCGAGGCTCTTATTTCAAAACTGGACGGTCTGAAATGTCCTTGTGTTGTTAATGTGAAAGCTAGCGCAATATTTGAGCCTTTCAAGGTTAGTAAACTATGAAAATTTTCTGTTTGGGAAGATCTTTCTTTTATTTTTTTAAAAAAGATTGTACATTTCTAAATATAAATGTTCATTGTTACAATTGTTATATTCTTGGTTTGCAAAATTCTATATCTAGTTTGATACCAAAGATCCTGTTGAAGAAGGTAAAGGATATGAAGAAGACCGGCGAATACTTTTATTTTTGGATTTTGACGTGGATCAAATATTGTCAGCAAATGCAATTGGAGTGGCTGCAGTTATCCCAGATACGGATGATATTTGTCTTACACCCTTGCTAGATGTTAATGCGGTAAGTTGCAAATGTTCTAATTTTCCAGCTACTGCTAAGGTTTTATTACCGTAATCTCTCTATTTAGCCCCCCTCTCTAATAACCCTCACCCCCCCCCCCACTTCGAGTGAAGAAATGAAATACCCCCCTCTCTGATAAGCCCCCCCCCCCCATAATATAGACTCAAAAACACGTAAAGCAATTGAGTTAATAGTTGACATTTAGGGGAAGCTTGCAACTTGTTGTTATATATTATATGTTGTTATATTATTAATATGAATGCTGTTGTTATATGATATATACTGTGTAATGATTTTGAGTTTATTGCAGTTCAGAGAGATAATCTCCATCGCTGGTTTTTTTAATGAATAAATAAGTCCCCCTCTCAATTAAGCCACCCTCTCCAATAAGCCCCCCCCCAAAAGGTCCCGAAATGAATAAGCCCCCCCCCCTGGGGGCTAAGTAGAGAGAATACGGTATCACCTGTAGATTAAACTCCTGAGAGAGAAAATTCTTCACAACCGCTTGCAGGAAATGATTTTTTTTATATTTTCTTTATTTGGCTTTGCCACAAGGGCATGGTCACCACAACAACGTGAACCAATTACTGTGGGCCTGTAGTACCTATCCCAACCTGTCAACTTTCCCTGTGGGAGGAAACCGGAGTACCCGGAGAAAACCCACAACTTCCGGCAGAGCGTTGACTTTACTCCTTTCACATGAGGACTGGGTTTGAGTCCACCTTACTGGGGATCGCACTCGGAACCTTAGAGGTGAAAGGCGAGTGATCTGACCACTACACCACCAAAGCCCCGTATTGATGATATGTTGATTCCCCAAATGTTAATAATTCAGACGAGGATCATTGGCTCTCACATGAATCAGACGGTGTAATGTTTGTGATTTTGTTTCTACAGCATAATTTAAAGCAATCAGAGTATAAACGTTTAATCTTAGTAGGAAGTTTTAATTATTCTATATCTGTTAGAATTTCCATTTTTTTATACATTTGATAAGTATTATATATATTGCTATTGATAAGTATTGCTGTATTATTTTCTTATTTTAGGTATCGAGACTTGATTACACTGAGTAGTCATGAAATCTTATTTCTAGCAATAACTAGAATGATCTAATTATATCTTTGTAGAAAGGGACATGCTTGATTGCTTGGTCCAACTGGATGATAACAATGACGATGTCAGTGATAAAGAGATTAAGAGATAATCTATTCTGTACCATATAAGTGCATCGGTGCTGCTCATGAACAAAATTACCAACATCACTTGGAACTGCCATACCTTGCTCTTAAACAAAATACATCAGTGAAAGGTCACCTGAGGGCAGAGCCTCTGAATCTATTGGATCCAAGTGCAATTGCTATTGATTTGGACTATGGTACTGGTTAGTGTCATGTTGGCTATATTGCCTCAGAACTTTGCAAATATCTGCACCCCCTAATGGTTACAAGAGATATTATTGATGTTTGTATTCGGCCTATTAAGTATAGGGTGGACTTCTTTAAAGTAGGTTTTTATCGCAAAATCTGGATAAAAAGGCGTGGTGAGTGGGAGCCAGAAGTGGTGAGAAAAAGCAAAAGTGTGTGATAATTACTTTGCATACTAGTATAAATTCTTTGTGAGGTAATCTAATATATTGGCATATCTCTGAGAAATCATAAAAACTTGCAACTTATTTGACTTTTTTGGCCAAGAAATTTAATAATTTTTATTTGCATACATTGTATGGTCAATTTATTAGCAATTTGACTTATTCTCAGAGCTATCACAGCATCTAATCCACAGATGAACAGTATTTGTGTACTGACAGACATCTTTTATATAGTACTTTTGTTTAATTGCCAAATATGCAAACTAGTTTTTAGATTTTTTCAATGACCAACTATTTAGACTATTTAGAATTTTTATTCATCAGACTTTAAATGAGATAGCATAAGGATAGAATAATAAAAAAGGTTATGTGTAAAAGATGTCTGTCATATGCATTTCTGTGAAATACATGCAGGCATTAGAAATTATGCGTGATTGTACATATTTAATATTCACACATTGTCAGTGCTAAATATAAGTTTTGAACAATGATTTCATTCCTTATAATACGTAATATAGTAACATATTTCAGTTTATGATACAATAAAATATTCAGACCCGTAACTAGGATTTGAGATCTACTGAGCCAAGACAGTCAGTACAATCCAACAATCTGGTACTTTAATTTTTAAGTTCTTTAATTCTGTTCCTCACTCTTTGATGAGCGGATTTACCCAACAGGCTATATAGCCCAATTGATAGGGGATCCAAGGTACCTACGGTTTAACGTCCTTATCCGAGAAGACGCTAAAGGCTTACCATTTACTGATGTTGATGCAAAGGCAGCCCTTTCTCCTTCACCTAAGTCCATTGACTCAGTTTTCTTGCAGCTAGTTATGGGTGTGATATATATATATACCATTTTACAGTGTTATGTTAAGTCACTTCTGCATTGAAATATGTGGATAAAACTTATTTGATGTGTCACTTTAATGTAATTACGTTTTTGAATACAAATATCAACAATAAATATCAACAAGTATACTAAATGTGTCTATACCGCAATATGTACAATGTTCAAAGTCCAGGAACTTTATGATGATGGTGCACTGCAAGTTTGAAATGGGCTGAACATACACTTAATTAATTGACCACATTGAGGGATGATAGCACGATTAGTAACAAATACTCCAGGATAGATCTATATACATAATAAGTAAACATACTGTATGTGGCTAGTTTATACTTTGCTGTATGAGAATGCCTACCATACTATAGTATACAAATAATGAATGTTTATGAGTGCAATAGTAAGAATATTTTCATGAGGTGAAAGATGGAATGTTCTATCCAACGAGGCGATAGCCGAGTTGAATAGAACATTTCATCTTTCACCGAATGAAAATTTTCTTACTATTGCACGAATAAAAACATTCATTATTTGTTTTATATAATACCAAAATAGGCTATTGCTTTTCAAATAAAAACAATTTATTAAAAAACTTAAATCATAATTTTCAATACACAATAATATAACTGGCTTTTCAAATCGTATTAGTTTTTTAGTATTCTCCGCGTCTGAGTCATCAATAAGTTCGCACATTTCTTCTTCGTTTAGCAAAACAAAAGGCTTATTGGAAGTTCCCGCCATTTTGAATCTATTTTGAAGAGTAGTGCTTGCATTAAATCACATTTACCTAACGTCAAGAATCGGGTGTAAATAAACTGCGATCACCGTCCGAGAAATGTTTTGACGGATGGCGTTTATTGAAAACAGAAAGAGTGCAATAGTAAAAAACGTATAGTACTTTTGCACTCTGGAGAGTGCAATAGTATTTTCCTATTGCACTCTTGGGAAATAGAACTTTCTATTCGATATCACGTTACCAAAATCAACCAATTACACGATCTGAATTTATCAAGGTATTATATAAAGTATAATATAGTATCTGCACAGTAATGCCACCATACAGTAATACATTTTCTTATAGTAAGATTTTTAGGTTCAGTTTACCAGTTCACTTCTTGTCACTATTATAGCAATTTACAGCATCAGCACATTTCCCCCAAAATTCATCATTCTTAAAAGTTGGCCCTATGCTGCCAGACAGATGTTCATCAGACAAATAAAAAAGGGCTATATACTCAACCAATGCAGCCACTTTTTCGTCTCACCAAGCATCAACACATTCCTGTACATTTTAAATTTGTATAAACACATTTAAGGGTATTTTGAAAAAGCAACAAACTATAGCCAACTCTAGAAATTGGTGTACCCCTTCAAAATAGCCTCTTTTCTGGAAACCAAATATTATTTAAATTTCCATATCAATAACAACCAAATTAATATTGCACCTAATTTATATGAGTAGTCAACAATTTCCAAAATCCAAATTACATGTAATACATTTTACCGTCTGGGAAAGAATGATGGCACTCCTTACTTTCTGATCCTTCTCTATTCTAACATCATTCTCTTCCTCTACATCCGGAAACAATGATCTTTTCAAGAATTTTCCAGAAGTAGACCTTCGCTTTGGTTGTTTTTTCCCAGGTGTTTGACCAGTTGGAGGATCATGGGCCCTTTTTGGAGCATCAGCCATTTTAAACTATAAGAAAAACGACAAAAATTTAGCTCTAATGCGATTATGGGTTGGGTACTCTTACCTTGAAGCCGCTCTGGGCGTCAGCCGATGACAAAAAAACAACAGTGTAAGTCACAACCCAAAGTAGAAATCTATATAAAACACGAAAGAAAACTTTCATATTCCTGTAAAACCAATTTAACATCTCGCTTTCATTGTACATTCAGCAAGTGCGTGTATTTGTAAACAAAACACGAACTTAACAGTCTCTAACACATTTAATATATGATCTGAGTTCACTGGTCGTGCTCGCAAGCAAAAGTCGTACGCTTTCGCTACCAAAACAAAATAAAACAAATCCGATTTTAAAAACATTATACGTCAAAAACGTACAAGAAATTTGAAGAATTGTAGCGAACAACCTTTACAAGCCGAGTCAAGCAAATAAACACAACGATACGTCAAAAATAGCCTGTTAAATGAGCTTTCATGCGAGAGTTCACAGACGAAAAAATGAAAATAATCGGTGTTTACTAAGTTTAATTACCTCTGACGATGGAAATTCTTAAGATTGTTTTCCTTTTTGGTCTTTATAGTAGAACTCATCGATATTTTCATCAACTTGTTAGCTTTATCCACTTGTCAATACAGTTTTCTTGACGTTTTACTCCTGGCCATTTTCAATAATGCACACTTTTCGTGCATTATTGTAATAACGCACTCAAACGGCTCGTTGTTGCCAGGTAACCAAAACACACGCGATCGATTTTGACCAATTGCGTGCGCGAATTTTGAACAGTCAACGAAGATCATATATTAAACTAAAATAACGCATTTGTTTGCCTGCTTTTTCATACATTATTTAAAACTAAAAATGCTGTACATTAATGCGTACAAACATGTATTTTTGACAATATAAAAGCTTTTTATAAACCATTCTCCCTGCAAATAGAAGTGAGCCTTTCTTGTCCTTTTTATGCTAATTGTATCAGAAAATTATAAAACTTTACATGTAAAGGGCATTTAATTGACATAATCACATTGTTAAAAAATCGACATGCCTGACAGATTAGAAAGGATTCCACATAACAAAATTATCTATTTTTACCTCGTAATCTCCCACAATATGGCCAAAGTGGGTCAAAATAAGAACGCAGATCTAATAGGCAGCGGCTTCACCCTACGTACGAACTACGAAACTTCATTTCGACCCCGTTCACACGATACCGGTATGTGACTCTGCTGGTAAAAAATCATTACGTTTTCAACTGTTCGCACGATACCGGTAGAGTTATATCGCGTTTTGGTGTTGCGTTCACACGAAACCGGATCAATGTCGGATTTGAGTTTGTTTGTTTTTCTTATTTGGAGTTTAAGCCATTGCTGCTGACCATTTTTATTGCATGTCACGAAGATGTTCGATTTCCCGCCACTCAGTTAGTCATATTAGTATTAACCGTATTGAAACACTTACGGTTAGGCGTTCACACGGTACTCTGACGCTAGAGTTTCACTACGGTTTCAAACTTTTAAGGTACGTGTACCATTTTCAAACTCTTACGGTTAGCATTACGGTTTCCCACAATTGCATACCCACATCGTGTGAACGCAACCCCTAAATGTAAGAATTTCATACCGTTTTCAAACTCTGCCGGTATCGTGTGAACGGCGTCTTTGACAGCCTAATTTAGCTCAATTAAATGTAAATTAAATATTTATCGTTTTGTAAAATTTATAAATCCTTCGTGACAACTTTCGAGAACAAGAGATTGTAAACAACAAAATAGTCCTGAAATAATGCTACTTTACAAAAAGGACGCGGGTGGCAGACCAGAAACTAAAGATTAACTTGTAGTGGCCTTAAAATAATAATAACAAAAATTGTGCTCAATTATGTGGTCAACCGCTTGATTCGCCCAAATCATTTATATTTTTTAAGAACTTAAAGCTTTTGGTGAAAGTTGTTAAAGCATTCTTTTTAAATAACGATAAGTAGTGTTTTATACGGCATAAGCTCAAGTTGTTTTAGGGACCTTAATTAAAAAGCGCTATGGTTTCTAGAAGGTTCCTAGCCCCACTTTTGTAAATATTTCTAATTTTTTTATATCTGTGTAATGTATTTTGGGCGAATCAATTAAAATAAAAAAAAATAAACGTCGTTATTATTCTGTATTCAGCCATTTCAGGTGTCGCAATAACCTGTCGCCCACGCTTTGTTGTACGTAAACCGCAGAAACGAAAGTTATCGCCTACGAAGACCTATTACTTTTAACAGGAGGGGCCGAAAAGAGTCCTTATAAATTAGCTGGCGTGATGAAGGAAGGCAGCCTGTCATGGCTACGTACGGCATGGCTTATCGCAATGTTTTTGTGTGTGATGAGTGTCAATTCAGGTAAGAATGAAACTAACCAAAGTATAGCATTACTTGATAACGAGTATCACATTTTACTTGGCCAGGGAATGTTAGCTTTCGTACGAAAGGCATAAACGTGACGGATTGCCGATCAATATTGACGTTCTTTGTAACGGTTGTATATCAATGTTGACGTTCGCAGCGAAATTGACGGCAATTTTAAGAAATTCCTGCGAGTATCGAGTCATGACGAGGCTGAATTAGTAATTTTTCAGACCATTAACAGCGCCAAAGATGTGTATTTACTGTGTCTCTAGCTTATTTCAAAAGTCTAGACACAAGAGACCTTTAGATTGGCGTTTACGACAAACGGCGGCAAACTCAAGCATGTTCATTCTTATAAAATCGAAAATATCAACCGTGAAGTGCTCAAACTATATATACGATTTATTCAATAAACCGAAAATACTGATCTATAATGTATTTGTATGACCACTGAAAGGTATCACTGACGGTAATAATTTAGGGCCTCAATCGCTTGACGTTCGAGTTGACGTTTGGCGTTTGTAGTGAGCCGCTATGAGCATGTCTAGCAGTTCAATTGTAAAATCCAAACATCAAACGCCGCAATTCAAACGTGAAGCCATGTAAGCAGAAAAATCATTGACGTCAGTCAGCAAGTGTCTGTGATCGAACGATCTGTCTGTGTGCGGTGTATTTATTCTTGTTAATAATTCGTATCGGTAAAACATTTCACGGTGACTAGTTTTATTTCTCAAAGGACGTGTCTCAGGTTTGTCGTTTGCCGTAAACGCCAATCTAAATGTCTGTAATAATAAATAGTTTCCAACCTACGGCAGATTCTGATGTTTTGATCGGGTGCTACTTAGCAATAATGAAACTATGAAATATGAAAGGACCATCCTCAGAAATATGAAAAACTAGATTCACATTAATCTGACACTGCAGAGAACAACGAAAAATTCGTTGTCTCGAGCGGGATTCGAACTCGCATCTTCGGGTTTCTCGACCGCCGCTCTACTAATTGAGCTATCGAGTCAACTGGGATTGGTAGCGAGTCTTATCCAATTTAAGTGCCCGAAATATTTTCGTGAAGACTTAAAGGAGCAGTGTCATCTCTCACGCATATGCTTCTGCGCATAATAAACTTGAAAGCGTTGGGCCAACGTTTTCAAGTTCGGAATTCAAGTTTGCGTCTTCAAAGGAGGGCGAGCATGGTCTGAAATTCGATATTTCCGGATGATAAAAAAGCAACGGAATAAGTAAGGTCGAAGGAAATTATGCGACAATCAACGCAAAAGAATTTATTTGGTATACAATGTATTTAAAGCATGGCGAATGCAAAAATCGAGGCGGGTTGTAACCGTTGGAATTGCAGTGATTTCGCCGCACATCTGTTGTCTCTTGAATACAGAATGCAATTTATGTTCTTTAATCAAACTGAATGTATAAGAAATTCGTAAAATAGCAAGAAAATAAAGAAATAAAATATGCGTGAATGATGACACTGCTCCTTTAACGCTTGTCTTTGAGGAAGCGCAGTGTTTCAATGCTATTTCAGAACCATCCTCAGAGATATGAAAAACTAGATTCATATTAATCTGACACTGCAGACAACGACGAAAAATTCGTTGTCTCCATGTGTTTTCAAATTGCAGAAACACTTCTGCGTGTTGTGTGCTATACATGTTGGTTTCCTTTGCTGTGTTAACTCGACAAATTGGTCAATAAGTAAGAGTTAAGAGGCTAGCATTTGGATAAATGCCGAGGTTCGAAGTAATTAACTCTTACTTATTAACCAAGTTATCGAGTTAATAACCAATTTATAGGTCTTCGTAATCTTATGGTCGATGATTTCTTTTGAAAGTATGAAAAGCAAAGTTTTAAATTGACGGTGAATGGACTATACAGGGTGTATAAAAAAAAAGTTTACAGTTGGAAAAAGTCTGCTAATGCAAAGAGCGCTAAATGTTTAAATGAACTTTAGTGATCCTAAGCAGTACAGCTTCATTTGGAACACCTAGCAATATCTTTTTTACAACACTAGTGTTTTTTGACTTAAGGTGGTTGGCTATAAAAAGCCACTTTTTAAAGTCTTTGCGCACAAAGACTTTTTGTTTAAAACAGATTTTTTAAACTCTTTCACGACAGGTCCTAGGCGCTGGGGACGATATCGTCCCCGACTTTTAAATTCATATATCTTCACTTCTGGTTGAGATTTTTCGATGAAAATACCACCATTAGATCCGCAGCATTAAGTTTGTCTACTTAGTGTATATTTACTTGCATTTTGAAAACATTTTTGTGGTATTTGAAGCAAATTCTTGACTGGAAGTGAGAATTGCTTATGAATATATTATGTCTGTCTGAAATTTTATATGTCTCCAAGTTTTACGGCTCGTAATATCGCCATCGCTTCTCGGCTATTTTTTATCTTTACACCACCGTATAGCCCTTTGAAAATACTATTTAGTCACCAAGTTTTAGCTCAATACAGACAAAATATAATTCTAAGCGGCCGCGTAATCCGACAACACAACATTCCAAACCGGAAGGGAGATGTTTGATGCTTTATTTTGAGGAAAGCGTGTTACATAGACAACCAACGACAACGGAAATCGATTCTAAAGGTCAAAGTGAACTATACGGCATTTTTTCAATCAGTGGTAGGTTTCGGCAATTCCGTTTTTCACTAAATCTTGATTTTTGAAAACTGAATTTTGCACAATTTTCAGGTTTCTACTTCTTACTGTTTTTGATTGACACCCTTTTTGATTGTACCCTTTTTTCTGCTTTTTGTCCGGAAGCGATAAGCTCGAAAAAGCTGCCTTTTTCGTTGCTTTTCAATTTGCTGTGATAAGATGAAGAAAGGTGGACATTTTATGACATATTTATCAAAAAAGGGTACCCTTTTGGACGTTATATCAAACTGATGGAAAACTGCGCGAAAAAGGGTAGGAATTTCGTGTCAATCGAAAACAGTAAGAACTAGAAACCTGAAATTTGTGCAAAATTCAGTTTTCAAAAATCAAGATTAGTGAAAAACGGAATTGCCGAAGTCTATACCCGTGAATTTACCCCAACGGAATCGCTAGATCGTCGGCTCTCGCAGGTTAGCGCACGTGCTCGAGAGCACGGGAAAATCCGAAGAGACTTATGTAAAGAACCGCCACAGATAAACAAATGGTCGAATTACAACGAAACTTGTAAGAATTATAACACGCAGCATAAGGAAGATTTTCTTTCTCTTTTGGAAGGAAACTGTCAAATACATTAGGAGATATTGGCCAATGAGTTCATCATGTTTATAAGGCAAGTTATATTTTGTTCAACGTCGTAAGCTTTGATTTTGAATTAATCTACATTCTTAGGCGGCAAATATAGGCTCAATAAAAAGCCAATCGAATGAGGAATCGATTGGTACTATTTGTAGTTGTAATTCGACCGGGTGATGTAGCCAAGTGTAATAAATGGCCGACCTGTCGCGAAAACAGATGGTGTTAAAATATGGAGTATCTTTTATAAGATTGCAAAGTTTTAGACATTTTGGTGCAAGTACAATCAAGCGGTGGGCACTAAAAAATCACTTTACACGCTAAATTAACGCATGCGGTACTTTAATTTATGCAAAACGTTAATTATGCATAAAATGAATTTATAATGAACATAAAATCAATCATGTGTAATAAAATGTGCAAAAATGGCGGAAAGTTTTTTGTTTAAACTGTGCGTGCTCGCATTCGCACGAACCAAATTGTATAAAACTTTGCGGGTGTGTTCAACATATTCCATACTCTTGTCGTACTAACTTGAAATTGCTTTTCAGTGATCCATCTTTGCTTGCGGTTCAAATGTTAACAAGATAACATGGCGTTGAGTAGTGACGACGATGTAAGCAGATTGACTCCGAACACTTTTAGAGCAAATGATGAGTTTGATCAATCGGAATATGACATTTTAGGGGACATTTTTCAAACTGCGTCTCTATTAGGTATTAGTGTAGAAGAGCGAAGAAAAACGATAGAAATTTAACAAAATGGTCTACTGAGTTTATAAATCAATATATTGTCGTGGAGTTCGAAGACAATATCCATATATTGTCGTGCAAGTTTTGTATACAGTCGATGAATATGTATTTGGAACTTAATTCATTTCATCAGCCCCGCTCTTCCCTGCTGAATATCAAATCTCTTCCGTGCTTTTAGACAGACAATGAAAATCGCAAGCAGTTATGCTAGATAAAGCTCTATGAATAACGAAAGAAACCGCGTCAATCGTGTAATAAATTAGAGTTAAATTTGAAGTTTTCTGTGTTGCTGATCGAAGCAGTTCCGGCCACTTAGGCCGTATTCTGTGGTCGATTATCGTTCAGTTTCGTTGCCCCCCCCCCCCCTTTCGTGCACTAATTGAAAACACGATAGAAAATTAGGATAAATTATAAAAAGTCCGAATTCACTTGTTGGCACCTCCACAAACCTACAGTTTTCGAGAACTTCGTCTTCGAAAATTCAATAAATTGACATGTTTCACAATCCATGAACGCCATTTTGTTTCGGAAAATGTGAAGATACTTCGTGTAATATACGGTATATATAGCATATTCAGCAATCTTATATTGGGACTTACATGAAGTTTTGATCCCCGGCTGTGCAAGCAAGGCTCAACAAGTTTTCAACATGCAACGAAGTTTGGGTGGGGTTTTAGAAGGTATTGAGCATAGAAATACCAGGTTTTGAGCAAATTTTCAAAGAAATTTTGAAAAATGTTCAGAGAACAGTTTCTAAATAAAAAGTATTAGAAGAAAAAAATATACAACAATAACTTTGAACACATCAAATTTATCCACAAGTGTTTTGTTTCTAATTGAAGTTAGATGCAATACCATATTCTCTCTATTTAGCCCCACCCCCCCTCCCGGGGGGGGGGCTTATTCATATTAGGACCTTTTGACGGGGGTTCCTTGTTGAGGGGGGAGGCTTAACTAAGAGGGGGGCTTATTTATTTAGTCAAAAAACCAGGGTTGGAGATTATCTCTTTGAGCTGCAATAAACTCAAAATCATAACACAGACAGTATATATCATATAACAATAACATTTATATTAACCATAATATATATAACAACCTAAAATATATATAGTAACAACAACATATAATATAACAACATGTAATATATATACATTATGAGGGGCTTATTAGAGAGAGGGGTTTATTTAATTTTTCACTCAAAAGCGGGGCTTATTAAAGAGGGGGGCTTATTTCATTTTTTCACTCGAAAGGGGGGCTTAATTAATGTTTTCACTCAAAAGGGGGGCTTATTAGAGAGAGGTGCTTATTTAATTTTTTTTCACTCAAAAGGGGGGCTTATTAGAGAGAGGGGCTTATTTAATTTTTTCACTCAAATGGGGGGCTTATTAGAGAGGGGGGCTTATTTTTGAGGGGAGGGGGGCTAAATAGAGAGATTACAGTAGGAATTTTTAAATAACAATTATAAGCACAATCAAATATTCACAACTTTATCTTGTTGTCATTTGGGAACTAACTAAAAAGAGATAATTGCGAGTGCTAAGTACTTTGGTGTCTGTACTCTCCAATTATTAATTAACAACATAAATCAAATCTTAGCACAGATCGATAGCATCATTTAAATCAATTCTGTAGCACACTGCCTGAGGTCTCCACGATATGATTTTTTGTAACCTGAGTGTCAGTCTTTATTTTTCTCGTCTTTCGCTACACTTGGCAAGTTGCGGGCGGAGGCGGCGGGCGAGAAGACGAGAAAAATAGAGCCTGACACAAATGTTGACATGGCTGTATGCCGCCCACTTTGTAATTACCTGGAAGTGCTAATTTACAGAAAATAATAAGTTAATAACCTTTGATGAATGTTACAAGGAATTTAGACAAAAAGCGGTATTGTAATATTATATTACTTGTAAAGAAGCAAACTTTAAGAAATTGTATATAATTAATTATGCACGGTATAAATCATTCTATATATATACATAGGTAACAATATGTTAGACGACATTTTCTCCATCAAGACGTATATTCTTCAAATACCAGTACATCAAACAAATCGCAGTAGTTTTCCCTACATTTTTGCAAAGTTTCATACGAAAATACAAAAAGTATAAACTTCAACGAACCTATAGCGTAGAGTATATATAAAATATGGCGTGCTGACTGAGTATAAGAATATATTCGAAAATGTCGTTCTAAATATCAAGTTTTGAATATTTTATCAGGTTGAAAATACATACATGATGATTACTCATACGTCTTCAGCTGATGTCTCACTTTGAAGTGATTTAAACGTTTTTTAAAAGAGAAATCTACGAGCTGACGATAATCTACAAGGGTAGCCATTACGTAAATGGAAAACATACTGGCCTGCTCGGCTTGTACACGAACCAATCAGAATCGAGCATTACGTTTTCTTGTTTAATCAGCCAGTCAGACGAGAAAGCCAGAATCTGGCTTTTTACATGCGGCCAAGTAAAGAATTGTATTAGGCCCTCCTTCATTCGCGCCCACTACCAATCAAATCCTGGCGAATGAAGGGAAGGGCCTGATTCTGTCAGGTTAAATTTGTTGGGAACTTTAGACTACCCAATTCAGTGTATAGTTTCGTTTAGAGATCAGTGCGCGCATAAAGACACTTTTCGTAGATTCATAAATATAATTTAAGAACCTACGAAGTATGTTTATGTGCGCACTGATCTCTATATGAAACTATACACTGAATTGGGCCGCCTAGTACTAACATAATGTATTTCTGGAATTGGAATGTTAAATGTCTCTTACCTTTTATAAATTTATGAGATCCCACAAGCAAATAAATCATTTTGCTCGAAATATCAGCATCTCAGCATAGGTATAGAAAACCATGGAAAGAAATCACAGCGAATACTTCGTGATTAGAATTAGGAACACATTTCCTAGACTCACTCCTAGATCATGGAATGATCGAGTCTATCAAAATTTGCCCTTTTAAAACATTTCTGGAGCAATGTTGTGATAAAAAACCTTCCTGTCCCTTTTTGTTCACTATTAGATGTTAAAAATTGTGTTTTGTATACACATATTTCAGTAGAATTTGCGTTTGATTCTTGTGTAGACATTTGAAAATTTCTTAAAAGTAGAAACACAACAGAAAATAACGGAAACACGCTCTCAAAACCTCACCGCGATACGTCGCTCCTCGGTAAAGTTTCGCGGCGTAATTTGTCGTTTTACCTTTGCACGTAAAACCTTGCGGTTTAGATGTTCTAGCATACATGTTAAAATGCGTGTTTTGTTGGCATATTCCGCTGGAAATTGAGTTTAAACGCCGTGTTTACGTCGGCTCACGTGCTTGTGCCCAGTGGAATCACCCATGAGCGCTGCACCGATTTCTGACACCGAAAAAAATAAAAAAAAAGAAAAAGAAAACGAACAAAAAACAGAAACGGGGCGAATTTAAAACTCCGCCTCGCCTACGGCAGGCGGAGTAAAAAGAGCAAATTTCTTTCCAACTACTTATCATTTTACAGGGTGCACATGTCTCAAAAGAAGGCAAACGATTAAGATAATCTATTGTAAAAACTTGAATGCTTTAAGCACCAAGTTGAACGCAAAGATGAACACGTGTAAATATTGTAGGGTTCATACCATGTTGTTTGATTAGCATATTTTTGTGTGCCTCATTTAAAACGGAGTTTAAATGAGCAATGAATAATTGTGCAAGTATGAAATTATAACTGAATTAACAATGTGGGAAAAATCTATGAAATTTAACATGAATTGAAGTCCAGTTAGAGTATAGTAATAATGTCTCTTTCCTTCGACTCTCTTATTAAAGTGCCTATATCCCTCAGGGAATCTTTACGGATTTGGAAAGAGCACAAAAAGTTAGTTAATAAGTTCTTTAACCTTTTTTGATTTAGTTCAATAGTTTCCGAGATATGGGGCGCCAAACATGGCTTTTTCAAAAAATTTCCGTGGGCTTGGGGAACTGGGACTCAGGAACACGAACATAAACAAACACTATAGATTATATTACATTTCACCACTATAACTTACTAAAATGAGAATTTTTGCATGAAAAATAAGTTTATTTAGCTCAAAAACGTTCTTCAGTGCTGAAAAAAGTTCCTGCGATTGAGCTAAATGTAAAATCGAGGATGAAACGTACAAAATGACTTCAAAATCCATTTGAAAGTGTCAGAGCCTTCCCATCCTCGTGGATGGAGCCTTTCCAAATGTCGTCTAGCTAAATGAGAAGGTTGGCATGTTTTAGAGCATACATTGACAAGTATGGGTCAACGAATACGTTTGGAAGCTTGAAGAATATAACAAAGAAATTAATTTTTAGATGAAACGGACATTATATCGTGTTCTTGGTAGGTGAATGAAGTATTTCCTAGTATATGTAAATGTGGACGGCCATACTGTGTTTAGAATTTATACCATATTTTGGGATTAAAAGAATAAATTTTGATGTGTCTTTAAGTGATAATGTTTTGCAGGTTTAACTGTTGAGATATATAAATTATAAAAGATTGTATGTTAGACTGTTGAAAATCACAATACATTTCATGATCCAATGATTGTACTAGCTCATTGCTGCAATAGACACTTGGGTTAAATTTATAGTCAATGTTTGCCACTAATGGCAAAGGCCCAACTGTCCAAACCTTGCCAAACAACCTAAACTTGTGCAGATTGGAGTCATGATGACGTCTGCAAGGATCGAAGCCAGCTTTCACCCGATTTAGTGGCTGTTTGTGAGAGCCTGGTTTGCATGCAGGGCTGGTCCTGTTTACCAGGCAGAATTTGATAATTTCCTTCATAAAAAGTTTGTAACTTTCATTCAAACTGAGCCAGCTTGTTTAGCAGCAATCTCTGTATCAAACAAAAATTGGGGCACCAGTAAGCAACTTTTAGTTGCCAGCCCAATTGACCAAGCTGACCTTGTTAACAGAATGAATATTTTTGTTAAAAGCTGTTCTTGTTGATCAAGTAGTTTTTAAATGAAACATTTTTCCTACACATAGTAGTATGAATTTCCCCTTTTGTAAGATTAGAGTAAGTGATGGGCTCTGTTCTGAAATATCACCTACTTGGACCAACTTGACCTCATAGCTAGTTGGCATGCCATTGGACTAGTATATCAAAGGTTGGGGGTTCAATTCTCACCAAGGTCATACAAATTTTTTAGCTTGTTTGGTGTGGATACACACTCAGACTAACATTAGAAAAAATTGACCTAATTATTATTCTATTCTTATTACTAGACCTCATTATAAGTTGAATCTAATTCAGATGGGGTTTTTTTACATTTTAGTCCTTGCTTGGTCAATTTGCTTTGCCTTATCCTGAGGATACTGAAAGAATAGGTTAATGTACTTGCTGGAAAAATACCAATCAAGGGTCACAAAATCATGTTAACTATATTATTCTAGTGTTCTGATAGACATTGGCAATCTTTCTTTGTTATTTTATATGTATTAACTAGTATTACAAATGCATTAAGTGTAACTGACAAAAAATAAAGATTGTTTTAACACTGGTGTACATAAATATTATTTTCAAAACATGTGGCCATGTCTTCTGTAACTTTTTGCTCTATCTAATGCCAGGCGATTTTACCTGTCAAGGGAAGTGCTGCCACCAAATATGCTATATACTGTCCAGTACCATGCTATATACATGCTATATACTGTCCAGTACCAGGCTAACCTGTCCTGGTGGGCCAGCCCGCTTACTGCAATAGTCTTATATATAGCCTGCTTTTCTGATGTCTCGTTTGTCGTAATCAGGCTAGCCCGGTTTCCCGGGATGAAACTTTCCCGGGATGAAACTTTCCATGTAATTGTTTCATTCTAGCAAACTGGGCTGAAAAATACCTAAAAGTAGCACCCACACAGTTTTTATGTGGACATAAAATGAGTCCATATAATTGCAATACCAAAGTTGTCTCGCTTAGTTGGGCTAGCCCAGTAAAGCGAGCTAGACCAGATCATGTAATCGGCCCCTAACACCTGATAATTTTAATAATAAAGGGGAGATTGTCTGAATTGATGCCAGCTATTTTGATAAAGAGACACAGAAATCCAAGTAACTAATGATAATATATAAAGCATGCATTAAAATTATATTATCCTCCAAATATTCATATCCTTTGAAGTCATCATCTGTCCTTTTAAAAGCTGCAGATACAGGTACCATGGTAAACAGAAGAGCACAGTGGTATTATGTTGCCTTTTTTACAACCATGGACTGATCTGGTAAATCACGTGTATGCCAATGGTATAAGCACCTAAAATTACAAAGAATTCCACCATACACTTTGATCACAGATTATAGATAAGACTATATCTATAATAACCTGTAGTCTGTGCTTTGATGTGTTACTTGCCTCCATGAGACAAACCGTGATCTGTTGCAGTTCACAAAGGCTTTTTGCCTTGGCAAGGTGCATTAACCTGTTGCACTATTGCATTTCTATAATAAACAGGAACTTTGATAGTAATTACCTAGTGTGGTAACTTGTCCCTCACAAAAATATGTCCAAAGTTTATAAAAAACATTAAGTTAAGACCTCGAAAATTACAACTCCTTTCAACCAACTTACATGTAACCATATGTTTGTCCAACACAGGTTTTCAATTTAGACTATACAAACAGTATTAAATCCTGCATATTATGCCTCTATCAAATTTTATTGTTTTTTATATAAACCTACAAAACGTGAATCTAAAATACGCACATAATATAATGTGAAGGTCACACGATATTTACAAATAGAAAATATTCGTTTCACTTTCCAAGAACTAACACAGTTATGCCGATTTCATCAAAAAAATAACTTCTTTACATCCCTGTTTTATTCTTCTAGCTTTTTAACGTATTGTTCAACCATACTTCGTCAGTCTAAGCTCCAAATGCCAACTTTTTCAGGCTCGACCAATTCTCGACAACACTAAGAGACTCACTTTCAGATTTGATTTTGAAGTCGTTTTGTACGTTTCAAACTCGATTTTATATTCAGCGCAATCGCAGGAACTTTTGTCAGCACTGGAGAACGAGTTTGAGCTAAATAAACTTATTTTTCATGCAAAAATTCTTGTTTTAGTAAGTTATAGTGGTGAAATGTAATATAATCTATAAATGCAATATAAAATAAATGTAATATAATCTATAGTGTTTGTTTGCGTTCGTGTTCCTGAGTCCCAGTCCCCCAAGCACCACGGAAATTTTTTTCAAAAACGCCAAAAATGCCATGTTTGGCGCCCCATATCTCGGAAACGATTGGACTAAATCAAAAAAGGTTGAGGAACTTATTAACTAACTTTTTGTGCTCTTTCCAAATCCGTAAAGATCCCCTGAGTGATATAGGCACTTTAAGCGGCTCGAATGACTGTCACATTGATAAATGGGCATGATCTGGAAGTTGCCATTGCTGCACCTTCTTATGTGCTCACTTACTGCTAAGTGGCTATATTCTTCGTGATTTATTTGCTGTCTGTGTAGCGTTACTCGCTGGCGGAGGTTTTCTGTTTGACCAACATAAACACTTCTGCATTTCGCGCAAATGAGGATGTATATATAATGTTACGCGATTTGCAGTTCATTGGACATTTTACATACCAAGTCTTCCCGTTTTTCAATTTGATATCGATTCCGGTCATTATTATCGCACACGTGTCGCATCTTGGTTCTCCGCATTGTATTACAGTATTGGAAGTTCTCACGGAAACAAATCTGGCTTGTGTTAGTAGTTTCTTTAGGTTCTTCGGTTGGCGTCGACTGACAATTAATTTCGTATTTTCTAGTATAGGCTTAATTTTTCTGATTTTTTTAGGAATTGCAAGTTCTGTTTTATCCTGTGGATTATTTGTGGGTGGTTGGGATTGTGTGTTAAAACTAGTGGAAGGGTCTTTGTGTTGCTATTTCTGTTCTTTGGTGCCTGAAGTTCTTCCTGTGAGAGAGATGTGGCTTTTTCCACTCCTTTCGTGATTAGGCTTTTAGGATAGTTCTGTTGTAGTAGAAAGTTCTCGAGTTCGTTAAGTCGTTTGGTTTTTATATCTGCGTCGGACACAATACAACATTTTTGGCGCGCCAGACTGTAGAGAATGTTGGTCTTTGTGTGTTTCGGGTGACATGAGTTAAAGTTGAGGTATTGGTTGGTATCAGTCGCTTTGTAGAAGATGTCCGTATTCAACTTGTTATTTTGCTTGTATACACATCCAGAAATGGCAGCTTCACGTTGTCATATTCCACCGGGAATTTGATGCTCTCGTGGAGACTGTTCAACATCGCGTGTAGTTTCTTTAGATCTTCCTCTGACTTGTTTTAGATTGCGAAGCAATCGTCCAAATATCTTTTGAAGGCTTGTACAAATTCTTCCTTATCTTCTGCACCAAATTGTGTTTCGAATTTCAAGTATAGTTTCTTTTCAAGGTAGCCAAGTACGAGGGTCGCGTAAGTAGGGGCCATCTTAGTTCCCATCGCTGTTCCTTGAATTTGCTGGTACAGTTTATTATCGAAGTGGAAAGTGTTTCTTTTAGCACAATGGTAATTGATTCCATAATGAATTCTTTGGAAAATGGTCAGGTGATAGAATCTGTAAAGTTGTTAATCCAGTATTCTATTGCTGCAAGTTCGAGTTCATGTGGGATGCTCGTGTATAAACTAACAACATCGAAAGATACCAGGAGCGCATTTTCATCAATTGTTTCTGGTAGGTGGTTTAGGAAGTCAAGGTCATTGCGAATGAAACTTGGGACATGTTCACAAAGAGGTTTCAAGACTATGTATATGAAATTGCTCAGTCGATGGGTCGGTGATGATGGACCAGCAACAATTGAACGCAGCTTGAGACCTGGTGGAGCTTGTACTTTAATATACGTCGAGTTTTGTTGGAGTATGGCTTCCTTCACAGCTTGCGACTTATGTATTTTTGGAATTCCATAGAAGTTAGATGTTTTCCACGCGAAATTCTGTAAATATTCTTTCGCTTTCTTCGTTGTTTCTTGGTCGAATTTCTTCAATTGTTTTCCGATCTGTTTAATAATTTTGTCATCATAGTTTAAATCAGTCAGTTCTGCGTAATTTTTGTTGTGGGCTAGCATTTCGTGAACCTTTGCGCGATAAAATGTTTTGTCCATAATTACGATCGCTCCCCCTTTATCGGCTTCCTTTATGATAATTGTGTGGTCGTTTTTTAATTCATTTAAAGCGTTCTGTTCAGCTCTGGTTAGGTTGCTTTTCTTTGCTGTTGCGTGCTGTTTATGGTAGTTTGTTGTAGCAAATTCACGGTGGAATATGACAACGTGAAGCTGCCATTTCTGGATGTGTACACATAATGCTCTCATGTGAATGCGTCTCAACCGGGAAAGTGAAAAATACTATAACCACAGTAAGAATCGAACTCACGACCTTGATGTTGCTCTACCACCTGAGCTACGCGGTCTGAGTACGAGTATCGCATGGGAATTATGATATTTAAGTGTTAAATGTCATAAACATAACTAGTTTATATCAACCCAGCACCGGACAATAGCCTACTTATGACATATGATATGGTGATATTGGAGGGTGTTTCAGTCTTATATATTCTGTTGTGAATACACCTGGTTTGTTGCAAAATAAGCACAGACAAGATTTCAATTCTCTTTTTGCATCTAGGCTAGAACGTGTTCTTTTGGATGGTGCTTCGGCATGTAGTTTTTCAATTTTATGCTTTTTATTGCCAGCGAAATCTAAACGACGCTTAAGCATTGAAGGTGCTAATTCTGCCTGGCATTTCTTATGCCACTGGGCTTTGTTTTCTTTTAGGTTATCTGCAACAATCGTATCATCTTTGGGATCTCTTAAAGAAACGGTGATCGTGTTTGGTACTGGTAGACCCTCAATATTAATAAAAGCATCTATGTTCCTTGCTAATACGGAATATCCACATACGTCTGGATTCAAATTTGCAGATGGTACAACAATATTTTGCCCATCACGCTGACAAAGAGCACATATACTCCAATTCATTTATCAATTGCAATTTATCGACTGAAATTTATTTATCTATTTATATAACTTTGCCATTGAACAAACAGCACATTACATTCACAAATATAGACAATTGGCAGGGTACACGCTACAGCTTTCGCTAATTACAGTGGCCATCTACATAAATATGATACAACAAACAATAAAACTAATAACGACACGAGATTTCACAGGACAGATTACGACACTTGTTACAGGACAAACATACAGATTTCCATGTTCTTGGATCATCTACATCGAAAACGTTTTTAACAGGTGTTGGTAATATTTATAAAGACCAGATTTAAACTGAGTTAAGCTGATGTTAATGCCTGTCAGTTCCTTGGGCAGTATATTCCAAAGTCTGGTTGTTCGGTTCAAATATGATCTTTGGTATGTGGTGGTCTTGCATCGGCTTGTCGAAAATGTTAGATGATCAGTGTCGGATGATCTGGTTTCTCTTCTGTTATTATTTGTAGTTGATGGTAGTAAGTTAGTGTAAATGCTTACATGACCATGTATTAGATTGTAGAATAAAACAATGTCTAAGAACTCATGTCAATAACATAATGGAATAAGGTCTAACAATAAGAGCCATTGTTGGTAGGTGGTGTCACAGCGGAAGGGTAGGTCTAACACATACTTTGTCACACGTCGTTGAGTTCTTTCAGCCTGTTTGATTAAAGTTACATTTGCGGCGCCCAAATTTGTGATCCGGAGCATAACTGGGAACGAACAATAGATAAATATAGAGTGCGACGAACAGCAATGTCTTTGATGTTAAGTGTTGCTTTTCGTACAAATCCTAAAGCTTTGGTTGCTTTGGTGCACTGGTATTCGACATGCCTAGACCACGTTAAGTCAGATGACGTTAAATTCCTAGATCACGCTCACAGTCATTTACAGTCTTAGTGCATTCTAAGATAGTATGATGTAGCTTCTATGGATGAACGATTTTGTTGCGTTTACAAGTGACTCTCAACATTTTCGTTGACTTGGATTTAGTCCCAGGTTAATGTTTGTGGAAATCTTTTGGAATTTTGTCAGGTCCTCCTGTAGGGCTGATGCGTCTTAGTATCATCGGCAAATGTAGCCATTTTTGAGTTTGTCACTACATCGAGAAGATGGTTTTCATATAAGAGGAACAATAAAGGACCAAGAATTGACCCTTGTGGTACACCTAATGTTACTGGAACTGGTCGAGATGTTGCTCCAAGAACGGTGGTTTGCTGGTATCGATTTGTAAGATAGGAAACAAACCATTTTAGAATATGGCTCCCAAACCCGAATTCACGAAGACGATGAATTAGTTCAGCATGACTTACTTTATCAAAAGCCTTTGACATGTCTAAATACAGTACATCAATTTGTTTACCACGGTCCAACTCACGACCTAACTGATCGAGAACTTCAATTAATTGGGTGACACATAATTTTCCCGGCATAAAACCATGTTGACAAGGATTTAACTGTTCGTAAATGCGATATTTTGTGTTATTGAAAATACATCGTTGAAGAACTTTTGAGATGAGACATAGTAATGAAATTGGACGGCAATTTTCGACATAAGTCTTCTCTCCGTGTTTATGGACAGGAACCACACTTGCGATTTTCCAGTCGCTAGGAAGAACACCAACACGTAACAACTTTTTGAAAAGATCACAGAGAGATGGGGCTATCTCATTGGCTGTTTCTTATAAGTAAACGCATGCTTTGAGGGATATTAGTGATTAAATGTCCCGTAAATCGAGGGAGGTTTAGTAAACTAAACCTCCCGAGGTTTAAGGGACATTTAATCACTAATATCCCTCAAAGCATGCGTTTAGTTTGTAATAACATTATCGCCGAGGGAATAAACAATGCATTGACGCTTTTGTTTGGCGAAATCTCCTTACTGAATTGGTTCAGTGATTAGAATATTTACAAGCACCAGTGGCGTTCAAAGCTATGCGTTTATATTAGTATCAATAAGGTAGACAATAAAGCCATTGAAATTTGTGTGTAATTGAATTTGTTGTTTTAGTTTTGTTATTAATGAATATTGGATGAGGGATATTTAGTCTAAACGTCCCTTATGAATATATTGATGAGGGACGTTTAGAACTAAATATCCCTCATCCCTATGGTGGCGGGAAATACGTCAATAAACGTCCCTGTTGAAACAAAAGAAACCGAGGCGATCATGCTATTATTTCAATAAACGTGCTGGGATATTGTCTGGACCTTGTGCTTTATTGGTATCTAAATCCTTTATCACAGCTACAATCTCTTCCTCCGATAATGTGATGTCATCTATGGTAATGTCATTATACGGCTGAACCCGATTTTCTGAAAAACTATGATAGTCGGTATTAAAGTTTGAAGCAAAATATTCGTTGAACATATTCGCTATGCCTATGTTGGTGTCAGCAATTACTCTTTCGCTGTCATTTAATTTCACCGAAACTTTTCCCGGAATGTTTGATACTTTAGATTTCAGCTTAAAAAAGGACCAGAACCGTTTCGGATTATTATAACGATTCGCACAAATCTTGTTCAGGTATTCTATACGGCTATCACGCAACATATGTTTAATTTTGGCTCAAAAGTTCTTGTACTTAACTTTTACATAATTACTTGCAGATCTCGATCTCTTAATCCTACTTCTTAACGTGTTCTTCTTTTTAATAAGGTGAAGGATGGTACTATTCATCCACGGGAGAAACATACGACCTTTCGTATTAATAACAGGAACAAACTCTTTTACCGCTGCAAGAAAAGCGTTTTTCCAATTTATCCAATCATAGTTAACATCACCATTACCAGATATTTTTACTTCAAGGTTACGTGATTGAAGATGGGCTCGAAGACACTCAAAGTTTGCTCGCTGAAAATCAAACTCGAATCTGTTCACTTTTTGTGATGGACTACACGCTGCCGTTAATTCAACTAAAATCGCACTATGGTCTTAAAAAAATGATAATTATATGGTCATATATCATTATATGGTCATTTCATACCACTATGGTATGAAATGAAAAAGGAATTGAAAGTAACCGGTATTAAAATGCCACCAAAGTCCAAACTTTAGACGTAATTTTTCCAAAAAATTAAAATTAATAACCAAAAAAAGAGTAATAAATCTATAAAAAGGTTAAACTTTAAACAAGATTGTGAGTTTTAAAAGTTTTAAAAAGTTTATGAGTAAAATACTATAAATGTAAAAATTTCACAAAATGGCTCAAAATGCAATAATGTAGCGATATAAGCTAAAACAATAATATTACTACAAAAAGAAAAAAATATATATTATATATTCATTATCTTTGCAACTTTAGATCATGTGAGAATTTGAGCTTCAATTTTAATGCTATAACCACTGGGCAAAAATCTAGAAACGAAGTGCATATTTTACCATAGAGGGAAATTTAGGAGCAATTAAGGACTCGTGGGAGTAAACGCAACTTCAAATAGCTAATATTTAAAATGGCGCTTGCATCTTTCAACATGACTGTGCGTTTAAAACATTTACACAATACTAGATGTGCCATATAAAGGCTGAAAAAATAGATAAATTGTGTTTCAACAATCAGAAGGCGAGTTAAATAATATATTTTGTTTGAATTGAATGATGAATTTTACATATCATAGTGAAATCGTGTTGTACGAAAATCGTACTCCATTACAAGTAAAAGTAGTCCATTAAAAAACTACTTCGTTACTAGTAAATACAGTTTTTAATTTTTACTTAAGTGTAGATTTACTTCATCACTGGCTAACACAGATGATTAAATGTTTCATTTCGTCAAAAGTATTAATCAACAAAACAACTTTCGTTGGCAGCCATTTCGACGAAAAAAAGCAAATTTACAGCAGTAAATGTTGCCTCAGAGTTACTGCGTTGGGAATCAGAAGGCTTAAAGGGATTTAGTAATAAATTTTTTGATTGGCTTATTGCCAAGAACTATTGAAATAGCCCTTAAATTTGTTGTTAGATTTTTAGTAGCATGTTAGTTTCTGATGAATTATTGAACGACAAAGACACCAGCTATCCCCGATCTTTTTTTACAACTAGGTCTATTTTAATGACGTTAGAAGCAGGGAGGAAAGAGAGTTATTGCAATAGTTCTGAGCCATAAGACAATCAAAAAATATATTGCCACATCTCTTTAAGGAAGCATTAGTTACTAAAGGAAATATGCAGTACTTCCATCTTGGGAAAAGCATTTTTTTATGTGGCTGCGCTATGTAGCAGTGCTTGCGCCATGAGAAAAGTAATTTCCTTATTTTTATGTGGCTGCGCTCGGCCATTTATGGGGAGTTCTTGGTCATTATTGTTTTTAGTACTAAAGCTAAAGCGAGAACATTACAGACCTTGAACGCCCATATTAGCCATTTTGAATATATAAAGCACTTCTTATGAATTGTTGTCCAAAATGCACTCAGGTGACTCGTTGTTGCCAGGTAACCTGAACACACGTGATCGATTTTTGCCAATACGTGCGTGGACTTTGAGCAGTGATCGCATCCGCCAATTTCCCCAAAAGTGAGAAAATAATATGAAAAATTATGCAAACAAGATAATTATCATTCGCGACTTTAGCTAACAAAAAAGTTGAAAGCTTTCAACAATTTCTATTTTTGTTTTTCTAGAATCGATACCAGCTGTTACACTTACCGAAGTTAAAGCATGGAGCTCCACGTCGTTGTTTGTCAACTGGACGAGTGTTTCAATAGCAGACGGAAACATAACGGGTTACAGAATATGTTATCAGTTAACGGCAGGAGTTAATTGTTCAGGCAGCAATGTTAAGAATAAAACCGTTACTGAAAGTGGAATTACATCTACGATTATAACAGGACTCAATGAATATACGGAGTACTACGTAGCAGCTGCTGTTGTTACAACCAAAGGTGTTGGACCTACTGGGAGGGAAACCACAGGCACTACAAACCAAGATAGTAAGTATGCATACTGAATATATGCGTGCATGCGGATTATCCGGAAATAGGTCAGAATTAAGGTAAAACAGGCTCAATGCGCTCCTGCGTGTAACTGAATGAGAAATGAGTGGCGAATTGAGTGGTCCAACCATCTAGTCAGGGAGCATATATCATGAAATTAAGTCCCGTGGGATTTTCGTGAAAAAAGCAAGCTACCTATCTAGGAATGTTAATTGGGCCGCAATGATCATAAAAAATATTGTCGGCAATTTTGCGACCTGCTCCGACGGCTGCCACAGGGGGTGGGGTGGGAGGACGTTTTCGCCATTACCGAAAAATCGATTTTTCTTTGTAACTTTTCGATTCTAAGGAAATCATTCATTTTGAAAGTTCCTACCTCCCTAAACTAAGGGTCAATGAGCACAAAGAAGTTATATTCGGGGCAGTGATGTGTTTGCTGGACCAAAATGCATGCTAATTAAGTCCGCCATTAACGAAAACCGGATTTTTCACTCTGACTCAATGCAATTAAATTGGACCAAGATCAAAAATGAGGGTTTCTACCTCCCCAATTATATGGTCGATTAGGATGATAATGCTAAATACATCACTTCATCATGTTATTTTGTGCGTGAATTGGAAATTAGTTGAAGACAGACATCGACTGTCAGTAATCTGCAAAACCTCATCTTCACAAAAAATGCCTTAAAAGGGTTCCGTGATTTTTAAAACATTGGATATGATGAAATAAATACTAATCATTTACAAGCCAATGATCAAGGGGTTATGCAACCCAAGAATCACGTTACTCTACAAACGCTGAAGTTCTGAGGTTACTACTGAAGAATGATTATCTTCACGAAGTGTCTTCCTCGTCGTCTTCCTCGTCGTCTTCCTCGTCGTCTTCCTGGTCAGACGATGGGTTAGATGGGCAGTTTACACAAGGCTCATCATCATCACTGCATGCGCAAAGATAAGTGCAGTTGAGCCCTGCCTTCCTGCACTAACATCTGTTCGTTCCACATCCCTTGGTGCAACGGCGCTTGATGAGATGAAGAACAGCATCCGGGGCGGGTCGCTGCTGATCATCACTGTCAAAGTCAAATGATTCGAAATATACAGTATTTAATTGTGTAAAGTCTAATTATGCACACTTTATTTCGAATTACTTTAGTCTTATATTTGCTGAAACTATCGGCCGATAAAGCATTCTTTTATTTAACCTAGCACAGTTATCTCAGCTAAATAAATTGTACCTTTAATCGGCTTTTTAATCTTTTTTATACAATTCCGCGTTTTGTCCCCATTAACGGATTCCGTGTTTTATCTCCATTTCCGAATTCCGCTTCTGGATTCCGCGTTCTATTCTCATTTGCGGATTCTGCCTCCGGCTTACGCTTTCGCCATTCCTTTCCATTGTCCGTTTCCGCATGCATTTTATCTCAGCCCCTGATTTGAATTGTTTTTACTTCAAAGGTTCTACTTTTTTGTGCATCCTGTATTTATATATATATGTAACATGCCAGAAATTGGTTTATTGTATGTGTGAATTATTTTTAACAAAATTATAAAAGTACGTTTTATAAAATTTTAGAAAAAAACATTATACAAAACAAAGAAAGCGCAGTTTAAATGATTTTATATTTGCAGGCGAAACCATTTTCCCTTTACTTTTAAGGTTTTACGTTGTGTCAAAGCGCACGGTAAACTTGTCTTGGATGGTGGGGTGCTGCTATACAGTGTGTATAAAAAAAAGGTAGACAAATCTGAAATCGCTCCCTTTTTCGCGAAGTGCCTTAAGGGGGTCCAATAGTAAAAAAATTTTTTGTGTGTTTTAATGCTATGCAGTTCATCTTTGGTCAGGTGTTAGGACATGGTACCACAAACATAAAAATAAGTTTTTCAAAGTTACCATTGCCATGGTTACCATGTTAATTACTCCCTGATGGTGAAAAATCCATATATTTGTAAACATGATATTTCAACAACTATGAATGATAAAAATCTAAAATATCACATGATCTTGGAGATGAACCAGAACTATGGTGATTGAGGCAAAAATAATTTTTTTGCGGACAAAATATTGAAACTAGATATTATCGAGATGATACTGACTGTCATAACTTGCATGCTATTGCAAATATTTTTATGATTCTGGTTCATCTTCAAGAGAATGTAACACAGAACACACACTGAATGTTTGAAGTGAATAGCTTACATACTTCTTGAGGTATTGCGCATGCAATAATGGCGATTTGTGGTTTTCGGCAATTTGAGAAAAACTGCGTTAAAGTTTTTGCATGCGTTAGAATAACATTAGTCGAACAATGCTATGAAAAGGACACAATAGAGTAAACCAATTGCATACCATTATTTGCTCTGGGTAAAATCATGGTTTTACCCTAACACGGTGTAGAATTTGCTGAATTTCTCCGTTTATAATTCATTTTGTTGTTTGAAATTTTGGATATGTTTAGAGAACGCCGTTAACAATATTTTGTAAAACTCTTGAAAATCGATGAATTTTGAAATTATTTACTATTGGACCCCCTTAATGCACGATGTTTTGTATTAAGATAGATTGTTTTGGTACTTATAATCTAGAACAAACTGGAAAAATGAGAAATTTAAAACTTTAAAACCCTGAGGGTTCTGTCTTTTACGGCAATTTAAATATTCCTTGCGCACAAAACTTAAATGCTTAAAAGTAATTTTGACTTGGTAGATGGAAAATTTGTCCGGTGTGGTATTGCTGTACAAAATTTCAGAAAATTTGCCCTGGTCTAAGCCGTTCAAAACGTCGCGCGAATTTCCATATTTTTAGCAAAATTAGCTTTGTGCATGTTTAATTTATGTATTTAATAAATTTGCATACAAATCCCAAGGAACATTTAATTAAAATTGGAACATTCCTTCAGAAAAACGATTCTTATTGAGAAAAATATACGTTCGCACGACGTTTTGAATGGCTTAAACTCAAATTTCTTGAAATTTTGAACAGCAATAAAACACCTGACATATTTTCTACCTACCAACTCAAAATTACTTTTAAGCCTTTAAATTTCCCGCGCAAGCCATTTTTAATGTGTTTCAAAATAGGCACACCCCTGGGTTTAAAACGTTTAAATTTCAGAATATTTTCATTTATTCTACACCGTAAGTACCCAAGCCATGTATATTAATAAAAAACTTCATATTTCAAGCCGCTTTGCGAGGTTGAGAGTCGTTTCAAAATTGTCTACTTTTCTTTGATACACCTAGACTTGCTCCAAGTCTCTCTCTCGCGCGCGGAAAGGGGAAGGGGCGGAGAGAGAGACTTGTTAAACTTGACAGGATTTCAATCGTATTATAAATTCCGCGGGAAAATTAAAAGGGGCGGAGTTAATTGTAGTTAATTTCGCTGATGTAAATTTCATATAATACAATTTGCAAAATGGAAAATACATATACACCAACAAAGGTTTATACGTGAACTTTATCTGAGAATTCCTGTGTCTGTTTACAATGTAACGAAACTGTTTTTAACCCTTTTTATAAGAGGAGGCTATTTTCGGCCGAATCCGGCAAGTCGAAGGCATGCCAGCTTTTGGAGAAAGTTCTTGATGTAGAAATAAATCAAAGCACAGTTGAAACTGATATTATATGTCGCAATTGCAATGATAAAAACTCTCGGCTTGTTTGTAAACTTGAGGAAACAAGATCGGTATATGAAAATAGCAAAAAGCAACGCCGTGCTCAGGGCAAGGAGAATCAATTGCTCTGTGTTAAAAGGCTCGCGAAAGATGGCCGAGAGATGCCTGCGAAGAAACGTTTGAATATGGAAAGTGAAAATACTAACAGTTTACCGAAAAATGCTTTTTCAACCAAAGAATTAATAATTGCAACCCATGCGAAAGCTACACAAACTGAAGAGCCGCCTGACAAAGTTTCTGCTGTAAACGTAAGTTCACAACTCCACATACAAGTATTTTATATTAAGTGCTTTATATGTACCAGTATAATGCCCTTTATATTCAAATAATTCTGAGTACATTAGTCATTGACGTTATTTTCTGTTTTTGTACGTCAGCAAGTACTGTTTCTAATAAGTTTTGTGTGTAACAACTTGTGGTTAATTACATCTTTACTGTATCAAAAACTAATACAAAACATATATGCTCTTGAAAGAATACAAAACCATTCGAACGTTTTTTATTTGCAAATTATTACAAGTCCGACCTCCAAAATAGAATATATGGCATAAACGGTAATATAATTTTGTAATAGCTTTAAATTGTAAATATTTTGCATTTAGGTTGTCCTCAGTTATCCTAACAGTCAAACTCGAAATGTTAGATTGGAAAAAAAACTTTATCCGCTTGGTCGGCATTTAGCTATGGGCAACATGAAATCTTTTGTTGCTGCTGTCATGAAAATTGATGAAATTAAAGATCTTTTGTACGAACAAGCCTGCGAGGAAATAAACAGTGAAATCCAAAGACTTTGTAGCAAATCTGATCCATCAATTTTACGAAACAGTTCCAAAGAGGCCTTGGAGTCATTCTCGTGGAGTGACATCGATAAAGAACTGCAAAACAGGACGCCAAGATTTGTTCAATTTGTGAAAGCAGCTGTAAATAACCCGTCTCATTCTCGTAACGTTCACAAGAAAGATGATATAATTCTACCCGCAATGTGTGACGCTGCTTGCAAACTAATTTCAATATTTAATGAAAATATGAGTTTGCCGCGGAAAATAAAAAGCGTCGTTTTAAAGAAGGCTGGACTAAAGAAAGTGGGCTTTTTGCGATTTCAGTCTCTATACGATTGCATGTCATACAACTCAACATGCACCATCTTTGAGTCTCTTGGAAGTCGCTTCGATGAGAAGTTGTATGAATGGAAAGATGCAGTGGAAAAGGGTGTACAGAAAGAAGAAGATTTGCTTAGAAAGTTGGATGATGCA
The DNA here is from genome assembly GCA_963855995.1 of Muricea muricata. Taxonomy (NCBI): domain Eukaryota; kingdom Metazoa; phylum Cnidaria; class Anthozoa; order Malacalcyonacea; family Plexauridae; genus Muricea; species Muricea muricata. The sequence goes on from CAWLCR010000063.1 coordinate 178,049, forward strand.
AAAGGTTATGAAGATCATGAGTTAGCAACGAAAATAGCCACAGAAATTAGTGATCACCAAGAAACCATGCATCCGGGATATTCTTTTACTGGAGACAATGTTGACAGTAGAGTTACTCCTAGACAAATGACAATTAAGAATCAGACAAGTGACATCCACTTGTTCCAATATGTAGCATTTAAGAACAGAGTCTCTGGTAATCACCTATCAAATGAGACACCAACTGTTGCATGCAAGGATATTCCTCTTACAAGTTTTTTGCCCAGTGTAAGTGAACAACAGTTACTAGTTGATGAACTAACTGTGCTGGTAGGACATAAATGGGCATCTTATATTCCTTCATTAAAGTGGTTTGATGACATCCTGCCAAAACACATACAACACAACTACATGAATCAAACAAAGACAAAAACAGAAAAGGTAAACCTATTTGTAGAAAGCACACAAAGTTCCAACTTATTGGTTTTGCTACTTAATGTAAACAAAGAAATTTGTTCCTCATTGTTTTTTTCTAGCAATTGAGCTTTGTCAATTCCCCTGACAATATCAAAGCATTGGAAAGTGTTTCTTTAGGTTAAAATACTCATCAATTAATTTAGATCTTCAATATATACTTCATGGGGCTATGCAATTGATTCTATTATTAATAACATGTTTGACTTTTTATTCACAGGTTAATATGGGTGTTCTACACAAGAATGAACAATACGAAGATGATATGGTGGAAATCCTGGAGTGGCTCCACAAATACGTCCCTATAATCACTGCACTTCTACGGATGGGAAAGAAGGTGAAATCAAACAACCAGTTAACACTCTCAGTGGCGGAGATTATTTGACTTTTGAAAGACACAAAGGTGCCCAGTCATCTATGCAAGATTCACGGACACCATCTACCAGACTAGAGGGATTGATACCAAAAATTGAAGATTTTCATATGCAAGCAGAATGGCATTCAGTAAGTTTTGTCAGGTGCAATTAAAAATTAGATCTCATTGTTCTCAAATTTAGTTTATCCCTTAAAATATGATTTATCAGATTACAATTTGCAAGCTACCAAAAATTTCAGGTGCTTCAGTGTTGATATATATATATATATATATATATATATATATATATATATATATATATATATATATATATATATATATATATATATATATATATATATATATATATATATATATATATATATATATATATATAGTATCACATGCCAGAAATTTTTCCCTTACTTTTTAATACTAATAGCTGATAAAGTAACATCAAGTTCCATTACAGGTAATATTTGAGCATCTCTACAGTACCAGTTCTGCCAGAGATATTGGAACAATTTATGCTGCAAGAAATGCAATAAATGCAAGAAATGTTACTAAAGATCCAAGTAAGAATTTCTATGCTGCCGAAGAGTTAATGAAAAAGGTATTACATGCATATCTTATTGTGAGGGCAATGGAACATTTTGGTCTATAGTCAGTAGATGGGAAACCCACTCAGAATACATACACAGGATTGGAAAGTGATAAAGATACAAAAAAGAATTATGTTCAGAAGACCGTTCAAGATTTCATTTATTCCCATGTTATAACTGCAGTTCCTGAGGTCAAGGAGAAAGAGTCAAGGATTGTCACTTTACAATGCCACATTTGTGGAAAGCAGTATGTAAGGAAAGGAGCATTAAAGAGGCATAGGGAGAAAGTACACCAGGAGACCACAACTGAGTTAGAGCCAACTGTTGACAAGGATCGAGGATGAAGATCATGTCTACAACTACACACGTCTACTATTGATACTCCTGCTGTTGCTACACAACCATGACAATGCCATTCGTCTAGGTGATGGAGCCCGCCTCATACGGTTGTACAAATTTTTTTATCTGTATTTCAAGGTCTCACATTGCCCAAAATATGCTTATGGAACACTTGAGTTATTGGCACAAGTCAACCATTTGCTTAGCCCAAGAATGGCGCACTACCTAACTTGGAATAGGTTTGTAAACCATAAAGGGAAGTTGGATACAAATTTGCCAATGGATCTCGAGGTTGAGCACGATAACAAATATTTTAAAGATGACATTTGTGCATACAGAGGTGAGATTACTGAAAAAAGTGTTTCAAGAGTAAGCAAAAGCATGCAAATCACAGAAAGTATTATTAAGAATTTTGACAAGATAACCCACATCAAGTGTCCTTCAGGAGTCCATACAGATGCTTCAATTGAAGATGATGTAATGCACTTGGTGGATCAATTTAAAGGACTTAAATTATACACCAAAATTCCAGGAAGATATCATACGGCATTTCCAAAGATAAAAAACAACATTTTAGAAGATCTTGATATGACAAAGCTTAAAGCTTGGATAAGTAAATCATTAGCTTCATTTGGACAGAAGCATTACTACAAATAGTTAGGTAGGATGCCTGTGTTGGGAACTGGTACATAATGGTATGTCATATTCGTGGCCGTAAGAACCACGGGGGTAGGGGGGGGCTTGAGCCCCCCTAACTTCAAAGGCAGAGGGGCTGAGCCCCCCTAAAAATGATCTTTGAGTCTCGAAGTAATACACGTTTTTAACGGTTTACGGTCTTACACATGTCTTAATTCAATGATTATGGCAAAACTAAGTACTCGAATGTGCAGAAAAACATGCTTGAGCGTGCTAAAAATAGAAAAAAATTCCGGTGGGTGTGTCCCCGGACCCCCTAGCAGTACTTGTGCCTTCAGCGCTCGAAGAGCCCCCCTAACTTTTTTCATCTTCCTACGGCCTTGGTCATATTCAATTACATTCAGTGTTAAGCACCCTTCCCCTTTCTGCAATAGAGAGACAAAATACACAGCAAGCATTTGTTAAACTGTATAAAAAAAAAACAAACTTGCCCATTGCCAGCAAATGGAACTTTCCAGTAATAAATTTATATATGTTATGCAACTAGATGAAAGTGAGGCTGAATGGCCAAGCAATATGCTTCCTGACATGAAAATAATCTTAATGCCAAGCACCCGAGCTTCACTTTGAAATACAGTACTTCTACAGGTTGTAATGTAATTACTAGAAAAGTCTATTGATTATCTTGAATCAAACAAGTTAAATTAACTTGACCAACCATCATCATCATACAATAATATTGTATTCTGTTTTCTACTTGCAGAATGTTGGGAGCTACTGGATTCTTCATCAGTGGATTTGTTTCCATCACTAGTTATGTCGGAGCTGTCTTTATCTGTATACAAAGGAGATTTCTCTTTAGTAAGTCTACTTTCTCCTTCATTGCCATTAGATAAGACTATAGTGTTTATAAATTCCCATGTCTCAATAACATGTTCTTCACTAAAAAAATCGAAATGATCTCTCAAATATTCAATTGTGTCTATGTGCTGCAAGTTTTGAACAATTTGCTCAATCAACAAGCAGGAAAATCCTGATGCTATATCAATCCCTGTAAGAAGCTGTTCATGTTGGCAGTATTCGACAAGCTCTGACTGATATGCCATTAAACAGTCATGTAACTGTTGACGCTGTTCTGTAGACACAGTTAGTTCCTTTTTGACCAAGAACAAATTGTCATCAACATGAGAAGATGATTTGACGCATTTTGCGACAGGTGAGGAAAGATTGTTTGCTTCCTTGCATTTGGTGTCACAGTCACACACATCGGTTTCACACTTACACAAACATTTGCATTTAGGGGCACAAATATCACAGCAAGTATGGAGAATATTATTTGGCACTGGATTATGAGAAAAGGAGTTGTTCAGAAGAACCCTTCGGCACTGTGATACATTCTTTACATAATTCTTCATGGGCTTTGAGATATTTCTGCTACATGTGCAACCTTTATACTTGAAAAGAATAGCATGACTCATAGTTTCAGAGTCCCTTCCAATGCGACTAGACTCTTGATGATAGTCTTCTAAACTACCAGATGGCCCCAAATGAATAACTGTGTCTGCACCTTTTACGTTGATTCCCATTCCAAAAGCAATTGTGCAAAAAAACACACGTACTACACCATCTGCTTTGCAAAATTCATTTTCAACAGTTTCTTTAACCAAATCATGGGTCTTTTTATGATACATAGCAAAAAGTCGACACCGATCATCAAGTGTTTCATTTCCATTTGGACGGTTATAGGATTTTATACCAAGACTATTATGGAAAAGTTCATATAGTTCTTTAACATGCTCTTTTCGTCTACAAAAAACTAACACCTTTTTTGCCTCACAACCTTTTGATTCCAACTCATCTATTATCCATTTGAAGTGAATGTACAAGGATTTGTGATCAATTTCTACCAAGCTATATCGTATGTTTGGGCAATTAACATCAGCCAGAAGCAAAACAGGTTCCGTCAAAGAAAGATCACGAATAATGACATTTCTTGTTTCCTGAGTTGCTGTAGCTGTCATTGCAACAAATGGTACATCTCTTCTTACCAAAGACCTTAATTCACTAAGCTTTCCATAATCTTCCCTAAATGCCTTTACTGCTCCTTTACTTTGCCCCCTATCAATACATATTGAAAACTAATTGAATTGATGTGAAAGTTAACACGTATTAAAATGTTTGTATAAAATCTGTTCTCTATGGAATACTAAAGTTCAATCCCTTATCATTGAACTAATTAAAGAAGATTAGATAAAGATGTTCTACTGTACTTTGAGCTAATCTAAAATGTTTGCACAGTATATACTTTATGCAGCAGTCAATCTAAGCCCCTGCTCCCCTACCCTGGGCATATGTGGGAATTACCAATGTATTTGCCCTTTTATTAGCTTATTTGCAAATCAAATAATACCAAATCCCCACATATTCCCAGGGTGGGGGTTGTAGGGGTTATTATAAATATATATATATATATATATATATATATATATATATATATATATATATATATATATATATATATATATATATATATATATATATATATATATATATAGTGGGAAAAGAAAAAAATTGCTTGACCATGGTGGAATTTGAAGTCACACACTCAAATACAAGGTCACATTGGTGTATTGGTTAATGTGACATTTCGGAACAAAATATTGCAGAAATAAAATTGTTATCTTTTAATATCTTGTATTTTAAATTCTAACTTAACATATGTAAACTTATTGTGAGACATAAAGTCTAATCAACTTTACCATTTGGCAACACAGTGACTTTCGTCAATAAACACGGCGTCGAGTATGCGACGAAGATTTCCACGAAAAATCCATCGCTGTGATTTAAGCAACGACTCCGGACTAGCAAACACCAAGCGGTACTGACCGTTTACAACATCTCTCACTTGTTCTGGCGTGCTATCTGCTCCCAAATAACCCGCGGATATTCCTCTTTGACGTAAACCTTTAACTTGATCCATCATTAACGATACGAGTGGAACAACCACGAGGCAAGCAGTCTCAGTTTTATTCCTCTGACCATGCTTTTTATAATCGAGAACAAAAGGCGCAATCTCAAATACGAAACATTTTCCAGATCCCGTTGGCGAGCACAAAAATACATCTTTCCCAGCAAAATAAGCTTCGACCGCATGTCGTTGATTTTCCCGAATATTCTGGTAACCAAGTTTGTTCATACCATGTTTGATAACATCACTAACAGACCTTTCCATTACGAAATTTGATATAAAAGCAAACCTATAAAGTATACTTCGAATCTCTCAGTTTAGTATTTAAATTGTAAATTTATTAAAACAATTAGGCAATTACAGTAAACAAAGTAACAAACTTCCCCCCCCCCGCAAAATGCATATCAGACGCTGATTGGTTGATATGTCACTGACCCATTTCTGGGTCAGTAAATTTGGCGCGCTGCAAGTTTGAAAAGTCCGTATTTCTCAGGGTGGCGGGAAATAAATACGGACTTTGAGAAAGTCTATGATACACCCTGTATAGTACCTCCTCGTCTCATGCAATTGAACCCATTTCAGATCATAGGAGTTTAAATAGCTTACTTTTATTAGCCATTCACCAATCGTGTGATACGAGATATGTTGATTTTTATGCCGAAAGTCAAGAGGTTTGTTGGTATTGCCGAAAAGTTTACACATTTTTCGTTGTACAGACTTAACTTTGTTGGATATGCAAATAATTAAACGTGTAGCGCATTGATCAGTATAATACTGGATCAGGCATTCAATGGCATCGAGTGAAGAAAACGAAAATGACAAATTTGGAGTACCAAGATGGCGGTCAATCAGCAGTTTCAATATTTATATAAACTTCCTTATTTTAAGGAAATTTACAGAAATTGAAAGCCTGTGTCTGAAAGATTAATCTTACACCCACAAAGGACACTGGACCTGGACTACCAAGATGGCGGCGATACTTCAAAATTTAATTATGAATGCGAGATCCATTATCATACAAATCAATGGTGTAGCGTCACATTGCATACTGAATTAACAGTAGTAAAAATGTTGGACATTGATTTTGAACAACTGACTCTAATTTGGGTTAATAGAATCATACTAGCATACTCATGCAAATGCTGTAATTTGATTCGCTACTCTACCCACCAATCTATTGCTCTACTACTCTATCTATTGCTCGATAGATAGCGACTAGCAAAACAATAAATTGTCTGGGGTAATTAAAAGACATTTTGTCATAGTTAGTTTTGTAAAATGACAAAAGCGAGCTCGTAATCTGACTGTTAAATGATATGTACTCGTAAATGTGTCCTAATTAGTTTCACACTGACTTTATTGCATAGCAAAGACTCTTGTTTAACGATTACGACATTTCGACTGTACAGGCAGATGAAAATGATAGGGCGATAATTGCAGTGGTTTACAATTACGTGAAGATACAAAGTGACATGGTGATAGTTCCTTCTATATGCCACAACACAGTCTTTTGCATTTCTCTACATATCCATTGCAATTCTTTCTCGTTTTTAAACAATTCTTTCACATCATCCTTCAGTTTTTTCATCCCTCCTCACAGACAACCAATAACTACTGGTATGATTTTCACTTTATATCCGTCCCGTCTTTCCCGTATTTCATAACACAGCTGCTGGTACTTTTTCACCTTCTCTTCTTGTTTTTTCTCTTTGTTCAATTCATTCGGCCATGCCATATCTATTATCATAATCTTTTTCTCTATTCTGTCTTCAAGCGTTAAATCGGGTCTTCTTGCCATACAACTCTTCCTCATCCGATGTTCCCAATCCCAATATAGCTTTTTCCCATTGTTTTCAATCACTTTTCCTTTTTCCTATATCTCTGTGTACCATTTCGTTCCTTCTGGCAACAGTTTATTATCAATTGCCCAATGTACCGCTAGTACTTTTAATGCGTTATCATGTCTTCTTACATACTCTGATTCCGCCAACTTTTTGCATCCTGCCAACAGATGTTGAACTGTTTCTCTAAATGCTCCACACAATCTACACTTGTCCTCATCCACTAGTCCTCTCAATTTCTTCCATACTTTTGTTTCAATCATGTGTTCCTGCAATGTAAATATTGATGCTGTTTTTCTCGGGTCAGTGTTGCACTTCAACCAATCGTGATCTTCCTTTTATTATTATTATTATTATTATTATTATCATCACCCTTACAAATATCGGCCTGATTTGCTCCTAACGACGAAAGACAACTGTTTGTATATTATTGAATTAACTGTGGGATATGAAACTAATCTTAGAAATAATAGTAAACGTAAACAGGCTAAATACATGAATGTTATTAGGGAGCAAAAGAAACATTTTAAATCCGTTCAATTCATCAATCTTTCTATCAGTGCACTTGGAGTTTTTGACAAGAAATCTTCTACATTTTTGAAAATGCTCAATGACCTTGATGTTAGTGAAACTCAAACTAAATATTGTATAAAGAAAATTATTAACATCTGCATTAGAACATCTTACTATATTTTTTGTTGTCGCAACAAGGAATGGACAAATCCCGATTTAATGAAATTTTAAATATCTAATATCATTTGTGTATATATAGATTAGATTATTGTGTGTTATAGAGTATAATGTTGATTTCAAGTAGCCAATTGTAAGTTACCTGTAAAAGTGAGATTTACAATTGTTTGTACATATATATCAAAAAGTTAATAAAGTTTTCATTATTATTATTATTATTATTATTATTATTATTATTATTATTATTATTATTATTATTATTATTATTATTATTATTATTATTATTATTATTATTATTATTATTATTATTATTATTATTATTATTATTATTATTATTATTATTATTATTATTATTATTATTATTATTATTATTATTATTATTATTATTATTATTATTATTATTATTATTATTATTATTATTATTATTATTATTATTATTATTATTATTATTATTATTATTATTATTATTATTATTATTATTATTATTATTATTATTATTATTATTATTATTATTATTATTATTATTATTATTATTATTATTATTATTATTTTTATTATTATTATTATTATTATTATTATTATTATTATTATTATTATTATTATTATTATTATTATTATTATTATTATTATTATTATTATTATTATTATTATTATTTTTATTGTTATTATTATTATTATTATTATTATTATTATTATTATTATTATTATTATTATTATTATTATTATTGTTATTGTTGTTGTTGTTGTTGTTGTTGTTGTTGTTGTTGTTGTTGTTGTTGTTGTTGTTGTTGTTGTTGTTGTTGTTGTTGTTGTTGTTGTTGTTGTTATTATTATTATTATTATTATTATTATTATTATTATTATTATTATTATTATCATTTGCTAGAAGAGCCTTATTATTATTATTATTATTATTATTATTATTATTATTATTATTATTATTATTATTATTATTATTATTATTATTATTATTATTATTATTATTATTATTATTATTATTATTATTATTATTATTATTATTATTATTATTATTATTATTTGCTAGAAGAGCCTTAATATTAAGTCTTGGTAACAATTCGAATCTAAAACGATGGAATATTCGAGAATCGCCAAATTGTGGTCTTTGTAATAGAATTCAGACCCAACTTCATGTTTTTTCATTTTGCTCAACAGCCTTGAAACAACATCGCTATACTTGGCGTCATATTTCGGAAACATTATGTAATGTATTTTTGACCCGTAACAAATTTGGTCTAAATGTCATCCCTGCCTCCATCAAATTCACTCAGTGCCAGACAGTCCAACGAAATGCGTTAAAAAACTCTCCAAATGAAGCTATCAAAGACCTTTGGAAGTTAACAAACAACCATACCAACGTTCAATACGATATGTACAATTCAACGAAGGAAGTTCTCAAAGATTTCCGTTCTAGACAAGAAAACAAACTCCAGTCTCAATTGGTTTGCCAAGGTTCGTTTTTCTCCCATGCGACTAATTTTTCTCTTTCACAGTTTAACTCCCTTTGGTCTAGCGCTCAATCAAAACTGCCTAAAAACATTTTTAATTTTACCATCCGCTACATAAACAATTGTCTTCCTACGCGAAAAAATCTCACAAAATGGGGAATAATATCGAGTCCTGATTGTTCTTTCTGCTTGTGTCCTGAAACCCTCATGCATGTTGTGGCCGGCTGCCGACCTTATCTTGAACGTTTTACTTGGCGACATGACTCTGTCTTAAATTTCCTGGCTCAAACACTTCAATCAATTCACGCTTGTAAACTGTATGTTGACTTATCTGGTTTCAAAAGCCCTTCAATAATCACTGGTGATATTTATAGACCAGACCTACTCATAATTGCTCCTGATGAATCGCTCTACGTCGTTGAATTAACTGTTGGATTTGAAACGAACCTGCGCAATAACGTTCAACGTAAACATGCAAAATACAAAGATTTAATTGAAAATCTAAATAAACAGTTTAAAACAGTTAAATTTATAAATGTTTCAGTAAGTTCTCTCTGTGTCTTGGATAAAGAATGCTCTACGTTATTTAGAATGCTAGATACTGTACCTTGGGTTTAGATAAAAAGGATCAACAATATTGCACGAAAAAAATGATGTCCATTGCCATAAGATCGACCTATTATATTTTCTGCTGTAGAAATAAAGAATGGACAAATCCACAATTCCTAAGTGTTTGATAATTGATAGGTATAAAATTATTGTAAATTCTTTTTTCATATAGACTATATATTGTTTTTACAATCGTAAATCTCACTACCTAATTGTAGTGAGATTTACGATTGTATATATCAATATAAATATTCACTTAAATAAAGTTTTCATTATTATTATTATTATTATTATTATTATTATTATTATTATTATTATTATTATTATTATTATTATTATTATTATTATTATTATTATTATTATTATTATTATTATTATTATTATTATTTGGCTGACATTATTAATAAAGCTCGAATCAGGCAACGCTCTGTTGTCATCACATTACTTGATCTAAAGAATGCTTTCGGCGAAGTCCACCACAACTTGATCCAATCCTTGCTTGACTACCACCATATTCCTGACCATATTAAATTTGTTATAAAAAATGTATACACCGATTTCAAAACTTCAATAATCTCCTTTCTTAACAGTTGGCCATGGTGTACTACAGGGAGATTGCCTGAGCCCTCTTCTTTTCAATATGTGTTTTAATACATTTATTCTACACATCAAAGAAGAAAAATACAGTCAATTTGGTTTTTCCTTCAAAATGTTAAATCCAATCCACTAGTTTCAGTTTGCTGATGACGCGGCTGTGATCACCAGCCAAGAATCTGAGAGCCAACATCTTTTGAACTGTTTTTCTGTATGGTGTCAATGGTCTGATATCATTATTCGAGTGGACAAATGTAGTACATTCGGAATTAAAAAGGTCACCACAAAATTAATTCAGTTCTTGCCAAAACTTCTAAAATCAATAATCGACTAATACCGACAATCAACAGTGGAGAATCATTTCAATACCTGGGACGTTATTTGGATTTTGAAATGTCTAACAATAATCATAAAGAGCAACTAACAAGTCTCGTCAATGAAATAATGACTGATATTGACTTAAAGCCACTTCATCCCAAAAATAAACTCCTCCTCTATAGTTGCTACGTCCTATCCAAACTATCATGGCATTTCACCGTTGCAACACTGTCTAAAACTTGGATTACTGAAAATATCGATCCAAGTGTCAACCAGTATATACGAAATTATGATTGAGTATAACAAATTTGGATTGAGTATTTATCCCCCATCAGTCAAGTTTATCCAGTGTCAGTCGGTCTTACGTACAAAATTGAAATCTTCTCCGAATGAATCAATTAAGGACTTGTGGAAATCAACTAATAACTACACTAATATTCAATATGACGGTTTCAAATAAACTCAAAAACCAGTTATCCTGCCAAGGATCATTCTTCTCCAGCGTTACGAAGTTCGCTTTTTCTCAACTAAACAAAGTATGGTCGAATGCTCAGACTAAACTTCCCAAAAACATATATACTTTTACAATTCGTTACATCAACAACTCCCTTCCGACCCGTAATAACCTAACGAAATGGGGAATATTGTCAACCTCAGAATGTGGTTTCTGTTTTAATAAAGAATCTCTCCTTCACGTAGTAGCAGGTTGCCAGTCCTATCTTGATCGTTTTACGTGGAGGCACAATTCAATCCTTAACTTCCTCGCGCAAACACTACAGTCTATAAACGGTTATGATCTTTTCGCTGATCTACTTGGATTCAGAACTCTCTCAATTGTCACTGGTGACAGATTTCGTCCAGACTTGTTATTGACATCCTCAAACAACTCGTTGCTGTATGTAATTGAACTTTCCGTCGGTTATGGGTCAAACCTTGAGTCAAACATCAGACGAAAGAACATTAAATATAAGGAACTTGTCAAACAGCAACGAAAATCTTTTAACGATGTTAAATTTGTAAATATCTCTATCAGCTCGTTGGGCGTTTTTGCGAAAGAGAGTTCCAATTTTTTAAAGATGCTAGATGATATTGGTTTTAAAGATAAGCACAAGACATACTGTATTAGGAAAATGGTGACTATTGCTATCAGAACGACATATTACATCTTTTGCTGCCGTAATAAGGAATGGAGTGATCCCCAACTACTAGTCTTCTAAATTGATGTTTTTTGTAACTGTTTATAATTATGTTATTTGCCTGTAAATACAGTTGAGTGCAAAAGTTTACATACACCTGAGCTGAAGAAATAAAACAACAATTTTTGGAATTATGAATCATTATAACACAACAACTTTTACATGAAATGTTATTGAGGACATGCAGATTGTAATCGTCGTTTTATACTGTCATATAACTTCCATCACTATTGTGATATTGATAGTTGATTGTTTTGACAACAAATCTCGATGGGTCAAAAATTTACATACAACAAAGGCGGAACCTATGGACATGGGGTGGAGTGCTTCCAATGACATACTGTACCTAATTACCTACGATAATCATGTATGTGCTCTATTGTCTATAAGCAATTCTGAATTTCTGATATGTAATAGTGCACATGACCAGCATAAAAAGATAAAATTTTCTGGTTCCTTCCTCACTTTGGTTTAAAGACGCGATGGGAAGATCAAGAGAACATAGCCAAGACGTCAAAAAGAAGATCGTGAACTTCTACAAGTCTGGGTTATCCCTAGGAAGCATATCCAAGCGATTAAACATACCACGTGCATCCGTGCAAACAATTATTAAAAAATATAAAACCTTGTTGACCACAGAAACATTGCCACGTTCGGGACGTAAGCGAAAATTGACGGTCGCAGATGAAAGATTGGTGGTTAGAAAGGTTAGGATGAACCCGAAATTAACCACAAAAGAAATAGTCAACTATTTGGAGGCGTCAGGCATGAATGTATCAACATCCACTATCAAGCGAATTCTACATAAGAATCAGCTTAAAGGGTGTCGTGCCCGAAAGAAGCCATTGCTCCAACAGCGCCATCGAAAGGCAAGGTTAAAATTTGCCAGAGACCATCAAGACAAAGATCTAACCTTTTGGAAGCATGTCCTATGGTCTGATGAGACAAAAATAGAACTCTTTGGGCACAACCATCAACGTTATGTTTGGCGAAAGGAAGGTGAAGCATTTCATCCAAATAAAACCATCCCTACAGTAAAGCATGGAGGTGGTAGTATCATGTTGTGGGGATGTTTTGCTGCAGCTGGCACTGGAAAACTCCAAAAAGTTAACGGAATTATGCGAAAAGACCAGTATATTGAAATATTAAAGCACAATCTAAAATCCTCAGCCAGACAGTTGAAGCTTGGTCGCAAATGGATCTTTCAACAAGACAACGATCTCAAGCATACGGCACACGTTGTCAAAAATTGGCTTCGAGACAACAAAATAAAGGTATTGGAATGGCCGTCACAAAGTCCCGACTTCAATCCGATCGAAAACCTGTGGAACACGCTGAAGAGGCGTGTCAGATCAAAGCAACCGAAAACTTTGGATGATTTGTATCAATATTGTCAAGAAGAGTGGGAGAAAATACCAACTGAGTACTGTGCAAAGCTGATTGAAAATTATCCAAAACGTTTAACTGCTGTGAAGCACGTAAATGGTTATGCAACAAAATATTGATTAAATGTATGTAAATTTTTGACCCATAGGGATTTGTTGTGAAAACAATCAACTACCAATATCACAGTAGTGATGGAATTTATATGACAGTATAAAACGACGATTACAATCTGCATGCCCTCAATAACATTTCATGTAAAAGTTGTTGTGTTATAATGATTCATAATTCCAAAAATTGTTGTTTTATTTCTTCAGCTCAGGTGTATGTAAACTTTTGCACTCAACTGTATGTATTGTTGTTTATTTTAGTTGCTAGAGTCATGATTCAAGTAGCCGGTTGTAAATTACCTTAATAAGCGAGATTTACAATTGTTTGTATCCCAAAAAGAAAATAATTCAATAAAGTTTCCATTATTAATATGATGATGATATCTATATAATAGAACTGACTTGCTGTTTTGAAACCAACACGAAGAAAAGTAGAAGATATAAGATGGAAAAATATAAAGATGTTGAGAACGACTGTAATCGCCAGTTCAAAATTTTCAAAAGATATTCATGGAAATAACAACTCTTGGATTAATAACGCATAATATCAAGGAGATATAACGACTTTTCCAAGGAACTAACATAAATGTTTCAAGAATGATAAACAAATGTATGGAAGTGGCAGCACGTGCATCATTCTACATTTATGTCCGTCGAAACAAAGCGTGGACACATCCAAAAACATTAACATTTTATTAGATAGTGTGCCTGTTAGACTCTGTGGACTGCCAGGCGTTTCGTCTGAGATAAACGCAGTGTTTATTATAGTCCATTGATATTATAATTTACTTAATTTTTCGGCAAGAAAGTTTTCATTATTACTATTATTATTATTATTATAATTATCATTATTAATTATTATTATTATTATTATTATTATTATTATTATTATTATTATTATTATTATTATTATTATTATTATTATTATTATTATTATTATTATTATTATTATTATTATTATTATTATTATTATTATTATTATTATTATTATTATTATTATTATTATTATTATTATTATTATTATTATTATTATTACTATTATTATTATTATTATTATTATTATTATTATTATTAGACATCAAGCAGAGTATTATTATTATTATTAGACATTATTATTATTAGACATCGAGCAGAGTGTCACGCTCTGTACATGTCTGCAGTTTTATCACAATTTTATTGCTTGAATCACAAATATTTAAAGAAACTAAATATCATTAAAGGTTGTAATCATGATTCGTTCAAGTTTTATTCTCATTTTATTGGTTTGCGTCGTTTGTTCGTTCTGTGGGAAAGATTTTGTTACGCTTGGTCGACATTCATGGCGATGTAAACAGCGAGTTCATCATGCAGAACAAGATCACTCTGCCGATAATACAGGAAATCAAGCGCCCGTCATGAAATTTCCCAGTGTCGTTATTTCAAGCCGCAATGTAATAAAGTGTTGCTGTGGTAAAGTATGTAAAGGTGCGCGAGGTCTTAAGATGCATCAGCGCAGTTGTAGAGTTATACAAGGACTAAACACCGAATTGTGTACTGACATAGAGGAGGAAGGCAACTTTGAGACGGAAACTATCCCCGAAATAAATCAATGTAATCAAAACGAAGCATCTATCGCAAACAATCAAAGTTTTCCAGATTTAAAAAAGGTATTAAACTTCCTAAAAGTAATTTACAATGGTCAACGGCTAACGATTATTTCAAATTTGTTCTTGAGTCCAATCAACCAATCACGTCCCAGGATTTAAACTCAAACATAAAGGCATTAAATAACATCATATACGAATATTTCGCTCAAAACTTTGGTTATGCTGATTCAACACCCGATAATTCTATGGTAGATAAGTACAAGGACTATACAGTCAAGGATTTAAAGAAAGCTCTGAAAAGTCTTAAATCTACAAATGATAAACCAGACGAAATTAAATATGTATCGCATATATTGCGTGCTAAGCTTCGTTCAAATAATAGCAACCAGTCAAGTGAGCTATGTCGAGACAATAGCCATAGCAACAATCAAACGCTAAACCATGACAAATATATCGAGAAAAATTTCTGGGGTTACGTCAAGAATATTCTAAATAAGAAAGATACTGTTCTACCATCTTTTAACATGACGCAATGTCTTGCTTACTTCACTAAAACCCTTGCTGCTATTCACCCAAACAAATTATTCAGTATTCCTAATTGGATTCCTGCGTTGTCTGACCCTGAATTTCAATTTGACCTCGATCCCCCATCGTATCAACAAGTCACTAATATAATACGCAGAATGAAAGCATCTGGTTCTCCATGTCCACTTGATCAGCTATCTATTATATGTTTTAAACGTTGTCCTTTCCTACGAACATATTTAACTGACCTCATACGTGCTGTGTGGCTATCTGGTACCATCCCCTCAGAATGGAAGAAAGCTTGCACGGTACTAATCCACAAGAAAGGCGATACTAATATCCCATCCAATTTCCGACCCATCACACTCGAGACTATACCATTAAAAGTATTCACTTCATGCCTACGTAACGCTATGTATTCATTTTTAACCACTAATAACTTTATTGAACATAATATTCAAAAAGGATTCACACCTAAAGTGTCTGGCACTCTAGAACACACTGCGCAAATGGCCAACATTATCAACAAAGCCCGAATCAAACAACGCTCACTTGTCATCACCCTACTTGACCTCAAGAATGCTTTTGGTGAAGTTCATCATAATCTGATCTCATCCATACTTGATTATCACCACATCCCAGGACATATTAAACTGATTGTTGAAAGCTTATATACTGATTTTAAAACTTCAATAATTACAGCCGAAATTCGTACCCCCTTCATACCAGTTGGCCGTGGCGTACTGCAAGGTGACTGCCTCAGTCCTCTTCTCTTCAATATGTGTTTCAACACCTTTATACAACATATAAAAGCTGAAAAATATCGACAATTTGGATTCTCGTTTCAGTTTCTAAACCCTATTCACTGGTTTCAATTTGCTGATGATGCTGCCGTCATAAGTAGTCAAGAATCCGAAAATCAACATCTCCTAAACCGATTCTCTATTTGGTGCCAATGGTCCAACATGATTATTCGGGTTGATAAATGTAGCACCTTTGGCATCAAAAAGACTCTAACAAAATCAGTCCAATACCTACCTAAGCTGCTTATTAATAACCAACTGATTCCAAAGATCAGTATCGGTGAAGCCTTTCAATATTTAGGAAGATACTTTAGTTTTAGCATGTCTGACGAACAACACAAGTCTGAACTAATCTCACTCGTTGAAGAACTAATGGCTGATATTGATTCCAAACCAATACATCCAAAAAATAAAATCCTCCTCTACAGTCGATATCTTCTCTCAAAATTATCCTGGCATTTCACAGTTTCTAGTCCGG
>CAWLCR010000063.1:197500-305000 GCA_963855995.1 Muricea muricata
TTATCATTATCATTATCATTATCATTATCATTATTATTATTATTATTATTATTATTATTATTATTATTATTATTATTATTATTATTATTATTATTATTTCACAAAAACGTTGGCCGCTGTTCAGCCAAACAAACTGTTTCATATTCCAAGTTGGATTCCAAAGTTATCTGATCCTACAATACAATTTGACCTTGATCCCCCGACCTATCACCAAGTTACCAATACCATACGCAAAATGAAAGCGTCTGGTTCTCCTTGTCCTTTAGATCAAATCTCGATTATCTCCTTTAAACGCTGTCTTTTCCTACGATCGTATCTTACAAACCTAATACATGCTGCATGGTCTTCTGGTTCTATTCCCTCTGAATGGAAGAACGCATGTACAATATTAATTCATAAGAAAGGTGAAACGAGCGTTCCAGCAAATTTTCGACCAATTACGCTTGAGAATATACCCTTAAAAGTGTTTACGTCATGCCTTCGTAATGCTATGTACTCTTTTCTCACTGCAAACAACTATATTGAACACAATATACAAAAAGGCTTCACTCCAAATATATCTGGAACTCTGGAACATGCAGCACAAATGGCAAGGATCATCAACACGGCTCGTAGCAGACAACGTTCTCTTATCATCACATTACTTGACCTTAAGAATGCCTTTGGCGAAGTCCATCACAATTTGATAACATCTGTTCTTGATTATCATCACATCCCGGAACACATTAAACTAATCACAAAGGACTTATATGAAACTCTCCTCCATGTCGTTGCCGGGTGCATGTCTTATCTTGACAGATTCACATGGCGCCATGACTCTGTCTTAAATTTCCTAGCAAAAACCCTTATGTCCGTAAAGGATGCAAAAGTCTATGCTGATCTCCCTGGCTATAAGGGCCCATCAATAATTACTGGAGATGAATATCGTCCAGACATTGTCCTCTTGACTTCACAAAACACTTTGTATGTGGCTGAATTAACTGTTGGGCACGAATCTAACTTGGAAAATAACAGTAACCGCAAAAAGCAAAAATACTGTAATCTTGTAAAGAACTGAAAGATATTTATAAATCAGTTATTTTTGTCAATATATCCATGAGTTGTTTAGGTGTTTTTGCTAATGACAGTATATCCTTACTATCTATGTTTGACAAGCTAGGTTTCGACAAAAAGGAGCAAGATTTCTGTGTAAAACGTATGACGACGATCGCAATCCGAACAACTTATTATATATTTTGTACCAGAAACAAAGAATGGAAAAACCCTGATCTTTTATCTTATTAATTTTTTTTTTGTAAATATAGCCCTTTAAGCTGATTCGAGTAGCCGGTTATAAATTACCTATAGTTAGTGAGATTTATAACTGTATATATGATCTGAAAAAATGCAATAAAGTTTTCATTATAATTATTATTATTATTATTATTATTATTATTATTATTATTATTATTATTATTATTATTATTATTATTATTATTATTATTATTTTTATTATTATTATTATTATTATTATTATTATTATTATTATTATTATTATTATTATTATTATTATCATTATCATTATCATTATCATTATCATTATTATTATTATTATTATTATCATTATCATTATCATTATCATTATCATTATCATTATCATTATCATTATCATTATCATTATCATTATCATTATCATTATCATTATCATTATCATTATCATTATCATTATCATTATCATTATCATTATCATTATCATTATCATTATCATTATCATTATCATTATCATTATCATTATCATTATCATTATCATTATCATTATCATTATCATTATCATTATCATTATCATTATCATTATCATTATCATTATCATTATCATTATCATTATCATTATCATTATCATTATCATTATCATTATCATTATCATTATCATTATCATTATCATTATCATTATCATTATCATTATCATTATAATAATCATTATCATTATCATTATCATTATCATTATCATTATCATTATCATTATCATTATCATTATCATTATCATTATCATTATCATTATCATTATCATTATCATTATCATTATCATTATCATTATCATTATCATTATCATTATCATTATCATTATCATTATCATTATCATTATCATTATCATTATCATTATCATTATCATTATCATTATCATTATCATTATCATTATCATTATCATTATCATTATCATTATCATTATCATTATCATTATCATTATCATTATCATTATCATTATCATTATCATTATCATTATCATTATCATTATCATTATCATTATCATTATCATTATCATTATCATTATCATTATCATTATCATTATCATTATCATTATCATTATCATTATCATTATCATTATCATTATCATTATCATTATCATTATCATTATCATTATCATTATCATTATCATTATCATTATCATTATCATTATCATTATCATTATCATTATCATTATCATTATCATTATCATTATCATTATCATTATCATTATCATTATCATTATCATTATCATTATCATTATCATTATCATTATCATTATCATTATCATTATCATTATCATTATCATTATCATTATCATTATCATTATCATTATCATTATCATTATCATTATCATTATCATTATCATTATCATTATCATTATCATTATCATTATCATTATCATTATCATTATCATTATCATTATCATTATCATTATCATTATCATTATCATTATCATTATCATTATCATTATCATTATCATTATCATTATCATTATCATTATCATTATCATTATCATTATCATTATCATTATCATTATCATTATCATTATCATTATCATTATCATTATCATTATCATTATCATTATCATTATCATTATCATTATCATTATCATTATCATTATCATTATCATTATCATTATCATTATCATTATCATTATCATTATCATTATCATTATCATTATCATTATCATTATCATTATCATTATCATTATCATTATCATTATCATTATCATTATCATTATCATTATCATTATCATTATTATTATTATTATTATTATTATTATTATTATTATTATTATTATTATTATTATTATTATTATTATGCAGTGAGTGGCGTCGAGAGCGGTCACGCTTTTGGCGTTCCTGCAGTGTTCGAGAATTTAGTTGGTTTTAAAGCACTTACGATAGTTCTGAGTTATAGAAATCATATTGTTATGGAAGTGCAATGTTTGGTAACGCTGTTGTTGATACATTTGCTTATTTTTGGCCAAATCAGAAGGTATAATGCAACGATTTGTCAATACTGTGGAAAAGATTTTAAATCATTGGGTAAACACGTCTGGCGCTGTAAGTCTCGTGTTGGAAATTTATCTCACGACGGGCAAGTTTCACAGGGCCATGCTGCGAATGGTTCCTCGTCGGAGTCATCTAATACAAGTGGTATGCTGCAAAGTGTAAATTTAAGTTCTCGGGAAACAGATTGTGAAAATTATAAATGCTATTGCGGTCACAGCTTTAAGACCTATAGATCGCTTAACTTGCACCGACGTTCGTGCTTTATACAGAACAACAACGAGCTGGCAGATTTATTTGCTATGGGAGATTCTCACGAGCGGGGTGACGTTGGTACAGGAGTTGGCGAAGCAGTTAGTCAAGGTTTGGAGCAAGAAAAGTATCCTTTACTCAGTGGCGTTAAGCTTCCTCGTTCAGAATCTGATTGGAATAGGGCTAATGATTATTTTCGCATTCAAATTGATACCTCACGAGACCTTGGTGATTTAAATGCTGAAATTAGCTACATGAATGAAGTGGTTTGGTCATATTTCAAAGATACATGTGGCCTAGTAAAGGCGGTTAGCAAATTTAACCATTACAATAGTATGTCCAAATCAAAGCTCAAAAAGTGTCTTAGAGAATTAAAGTTTCGTAATGGGAATTTGGAGGAAATTAAATACATAAGTCGATTGTTGCGTAAAAGAATGTGTTTAAATAGGTTCACTCAGCGTGACTGTGAACAAGAATTGAATGCTAATTTTTGGAAGTTCTGCTCCAATGAACTAGATAAATCTGATGAAGCTGAACCGAATTTTAATGAAGCATCTTGCTTTGATTATTTCAAGAGTGTCTTTTCTGAAAGAGCTAAGCACCGTTTATTTAATTTCCCGTCTTGGTTGAAGCCGTTTGCAGATTCTGAGATCGATTTTAATCTTGAATGTCCATCCTATTCTGAAGTTACAAAAGTAATCAGAAAAATGAAAAGTCGTGGATCTCCGTGCCCTTTAGACCAAATAAGCAGGGCCGAAACTAAAGCGTTAATTGGGGGGGGGGGAGGGTGTATATTCATATATTCACGTTCTGCCCGACGAATTTCTTTTGAAATCAGTTGTCATTACCGTTGATTTCAAAAGAAATTCGTCGGGCAGAACGCGAATATATGAATATGCACCCCCCCCCCAATTAACGCTTTAGTTTCGGCCCTGCAAATAAGTATAATTCCTTTGAAAAGATGTCCCATCTTAAGAACTCAGCTTTGGCGACTTTTATACAAATGTTGGCAAGAGAAACAAATTCCATCTATTTGGAAACGAGCAGTAACGATCCTAATCCATAAAAAAGGACCACTTAATAATCCAGCTAACTTTCGACCTATCACCTTAGAACCAGTTATGGTGAAAGTACTGACCTCATTGCTAAGGAATAGAATTTTCGAATTCGTCAGAGAGAACAGATATATAGAAACCAAAATACAGAAGGGATTTTGGCCGGGTATATCCGGTACAATCGAACATACAGAATTTTTAACTTACCTGTTAAACCATGCTCGTAACAAACAGAGATCTATTATTGTAACTCTTGTGGATTTGAAAAATGCATTCGGAGAGATTCACCATAACTTCATGATAAGATCCATCTTAAAATTTCATCATTTGCCAGACGAAGTTATAAGCTTGGTAGAAGACTTATATTCTGATTATACCACTTCTATCGCGACGAAGAGGTACTTGACCTACCCAGTTCCTGTTGAACGTGGTGTTTTGCAGGGAGATTGTTTATCGCCGTTATTGTTCAACCTTTGCGTAAATACGCTAATAAATACGATTAAAGATGAGAAAGTATCCTGCTTAGGCTATGTCAATAATTTTTCCTTAAATCCCTGTCATTGGTTCCAATTTGCCGATGACACTGCCTTGATATCTGCGCATGAAGAGGACAATCAGCTTCTGACTAATGTAGTGAGTAAGTGGTGCACCTGGGCAGATTTAAGCATTCGTGTTGAAAAGTGCCACACATTTGGGATAAAGAAATATACGTCAAAGGTAGTACAATATGAGCCCGTTATCACTCTTTTGGGTAAACGCATTCCACCAATTCAAAGTGGCGAAAGTTTTACATATCTTGGCAAGCAGTTCAATTTTGAAATGAATTGTGAAGAGATAAAATCCCAGTTGATAAACGAAATTAATGACTATCTGTCCAAAATCGATCTTTTTACCATGAAGCCTTTTTCTAAGATTCGTGTAGTTCAAACATACGTGTATTCTAAACTCCGCTGGCGCTTTTCCATCTACCCACTAACTGTTACTTGGATACAACAAAATCTAGATTCAGTTGTTTCAAGATACCTTCGAAAGTGGCTCCATATCCCGATTAGTGGAAATATAAGTCATCTGCAATTCCCAAAGTCAAAGCTTGGTGTGGATTTTTGCTCCATGGCAGATATTTACCAACAATGTCAAATGTCAGTTCGCCGAGTTTTAAGAGGGTCTACAAATGCTGATATACAACATCTGTATGCTGTAACATCATTGAAGAATGTTAACATTAATGAAATTATTGAGAATGCGGCTACTGAAACGTCGGATAGGTATGCATTAAAGACGACCACAGATAAAGAGTTGGCTCACCGTAATTTTGTGGAGACGTGGTCAAGCTTTATTTCTTTAAAAGAACAAAATACTCTTATTACTCGGTTGATGTAGACTTGTCATAAAAAGATTATCAAATTATGGCAAAAAATTGTGACGGAGATGCCTACCAGCATTACATGCTTTGCTAGAAGAGCCTTAATGTTAAGTTTTGGTAACAATTCGAATCTAAAACGATGGAATATTCGAGAATCGCCAAATTGTGATCTTTGCAATAGAATTCAGACTCAACTTCATGTTTTTTCATTTTGCTCAACAGCCTTGAAACAACATCGCTATACTTGGCGTCATAATTCGATATTAGTAACTATTATTCATCATTTGAAGGTCCTGGTTGGACCCGACATTCAATTATACGCTGACTGTCCTGATTCGGGTTTGAATTGTACATCAACTCTGTTTCGATCCTTAAGACCGGATGTTGTTTTGATTTATAGATCGGAAGTATACGTCATTGAACTAACAGTACCATATGAGACCAATTGCTTAATAGCGAAGCGCAGAAAAGAGGAGAGATACCGTAACCTTAAAGAAGAGTTGATGATTAACTGTGATTCTTTTGATGTCATTAGTCTAGAAGTGACCACTCTAGGTTTTGTATCTAAGAACGTTGCAAAATTTCGTAGGTTATTGAAATATTTAAAAGTTAATGATAATCGTATTATAGCTAAATGCATGGAGGTAGCTCTTACGGCTACGTTCTTTATTTACTGTAGAAGGAATAAGCAATGGAACGATCCAGCGTTATTAAATTTCTATTAACTGCTACCGTTTGGTGTGATAGAGAATGGACCTGAACATTACAGTGAACTGTTACTCTTAGTTTAGATAATTGAAGATCATTGTGACATGTAACTTATTTTTTGTCATAATAAATTGAGATTTTCAGAGTTTTAAAAAAAAATTATTATTATTATTATTATTATTATTATTATTATTATTATTATTATTATTATTATTATTATTATTATTATTATTATTATTATTATTATTATTATTATTATTATTATTATTATTATTATTATTATTATTATTATTATTATTATTATTATTATTATTGTTATTGTTATTGTTATTGTTATTGTTATTGTTATTATTATTATTATTATTATTATTATTGTTATTGTTATTGTTATTGTTATTGTTATTGTTATTGTTATTGTTATTGTTATTATTATTATTA
Source organism: Muricea muricata (assembly GCA_963855995.1). Taxonomy (NCBI): domain Eukaryota; kingdom Metazoa; phylum Cnidaria; class Anthozoa; order Malacalcyonacea; family Plexauridae; genus Muricea; species Muricea muricata. Next base: position 204,592 of record CAWLCR010000063.1, read on the forward strand.
TTATTATTATTATTATTATTATTGTTGTTGTTGTTGTTGTTGTTGTTGTTGTTGTTGTTGTTGTTGTTGTTGTTGTTGTTGTTGTTGTTGTTGTTGTTGTTGTTGTTGTTGTTGTTGTTGTTGTTGTTGTTGTTGTTGTTGTTGTTGTTGTTGTTGTTGTTGTTGTTGTTGTTGTTGTTGTTGTTGTTGTTGTTGTTGTTGTTGTTGTTGTTGTTGTTGTTGTTGTTGTTGTTGTTGTTGTTGTTGTTGTTGTTGTTGTTGTTCTTGTTATTGTTATTGTTATTGTTATTGTTATTATTATTATTATTATTATTATTATTATTATTATTATTATTATTATTATTATTATTATTATTATTATTATTATTATTATTATTATTATTATTATTATATATTACGTTGTCTGTACATGTCCTCTGTTTCAGTGAAAAAATTCTACTTGAATTGAAATATTTCTATACAGTTTGACGTTTGTTCATTAATTTAATCAAGTATGATCCGTGCAAGTCTCATTGCGCTATTTTCAACTCTAATGTTATGTGGATTTTGTGGAAAGGAATTTGTTTCGTTGGGCCGTCATACGTGGCGTTGTAAAAGTAAACTTGACTTCAACGATAAGTCCAATGATAATGTAGTCCCAGCAGTTGAAATTCGTTCTCAAGAATGTTTACCACCTAGTTCGTACAAAGCTCTCAAATGTTGTTGCGGTAAAGTTTGTAAAGGCGCTCGGGGTTTGAAGATGCATCAGCGTAGCTGTAGAGTAATTGATGGCATGGAGGAGGAATTACAACAACAAATGACAGACGCTTTAAATGACCAAGTATACGAGGACAGTGTTCAATCGGTAGAGAATGTAGTTCCAAGTTTAAATTCTGAAGAAAGCTATCCTGACCTGAAAAAAGGAATAAAATTACCAAAATCTCCATTGCAATGGTCAATTGCTAACGACTTTTTTCAACTCACTCTTTCAAACCACCCAATCACAATGCAAGAAATCAATAAAAGCATCAATACTATGACAACAGTAATATACAATTACTTCGGTGATACCTATGGTTTTGTTGACGTTAACAATAATGCCGAATTTCAGACCAAATATCAATCAAGTACAGCTAAAGATCTTAAAAAGGCTTTAAAGAAATTAAAGTCTGAAAATGGCAATCAACTAGAAATCAAATTTGTTGCTAAAAAACTGCGTAATCTTCTTAGTAAAGCTGTCACTGAGCAACAACATGCTGATATTAACGCGTCAGATAAAGTTGACCACAATGATCTAATGAATAAAAACTTTTGGGGTTATGTTAAAAAGGTTTTCAAGAAAAAGTCTGATTCACTACCAACATTTGATCTCGCACAATGCACAGCTTATTTTACAAAAACATTTTCTGCTATTATTCCAAGTAAAACATTTACCATTCCTAGTTGGATTCCTAAATTTAATTCCCCGACAACACAATTCAATCTTGACCCCCCGACCTATAATGAGATCACAAATGTCATTAGAAAGATGAAACCGTCTGGCTCACCATGTCCTCTGGATCAAATTTCTGTTATATGTCTCAAACGCTGCCCATATTTGAGAACTTATTTAACGGAAATTATTCATGCTGCCTGGTCCTCTGGTTCTGTTCCATCAGAATGGAAAAAAGCATGTACGATATTGATTCATAAAAAAGAAGAAACTGACAATCCCGCTAACTTCAGACCAATAACGCTACAATCTGTCCCACTGAAAGTCTTCACATCCTGTCTCCGTAATAAAATGTTCACTTTCCTAGTTGAGAACAATTACATAGAACATAACATCCAGAAAGGTTTTACTCCTAAAGTTGCAGGAACTCTTGAACATACCGCCCATATGGCGCATATAATCAACACAGCCCGTATTAAACAAAGATCTGTTATGATCACCTTGCTTGACCTTAAGAATGCATTCGGCGAACTCCATCATAACCTCATTTACGAAGTCTTTCAGTATCATCATCTCCCACGTGAAATAAGTGATCTAATCCAAAGTCTTTATACAAACTTCCAAACCTCTATTATAACCGAACAGTTCAGTACTCCGTTTATTGCAATCGGTCGCGGCGTCTTACAAGGTGATTGTCTCAGCCCTCTCCTTTTTAATATGTCTTTCAATACGTTTATTCAGCATATAAAATGTGAAAAATACTCCCAACTTGGCTTTTGGAAATTTAATAAATCTGGTATTCCGTGCAATCCCATTTATTGGCTCCAATTCGCAGACGACGCGGCTGTCATCAGCAGCCAAGAAAAGGAAAATCAAATTTTGCTCAATCATTTCTCAGTGTGGTGTCAATGGGCCAACATGATCATACGTGTTGACAAGTGCTCCTCATTTGGAATTAAAAAACACTCATCCAAATCTATCCAGTACCAACCAAAGCTCTTCGTAAATAACCAACTGATACCCCGTATCGAGATCGGTAAATCTTTCTGCTATCTTGGGCGTTATTTCGATTTCAACATGTCTGACGAACGACACAAATCTGAATTATGTGATCTGTTTAATAATATCATATCAAAAATTGATGAATTACCTTTACACCCCCGAAATAAAATCCTTCTATATAGTCGCTACTTGCTCTCAAAAATCTCGTGGGAATTGACAATAACCGATATATCTAAAACATGGATTTGCGAAACTTTAGATACCCTTGCTTCCAGATATATCCGAAAATGGCTCGAACTTCCAATCTTTGCTACCCTTAGCAACGTGTTTCTCCCCCGAAACAAATTTGGTTTAAATGTCATCCTGCCGTCAACGAAGTTTACCCAATGCCAAACTGTCTCACGGTCAAGTTTAAAAACGTCCATGAATGAAGACATCAATAAGTTGTGGTCAATAACAAGCACGAATAAGAATATTCAGTACGACATGTACAAAAATACAAAGGATGTATTGAAAGCTTTTAGAAATGATAACGAACAGAGACTACAAAACCATCTCATCTTACAAGGTTCTTTCTTCTCAAATGTCATCAAAAACTCCACGTCATCATTCAATTCCCTGTGGTCATCTGCTCAATCCAGACTTCCTAAGAATATATTTAATTTCACGGTTCGTTACATCAACAATTCCCTCCCTACTCGAAAAAACATGGTCAGATGGGGTCTGTCATCATCGGCTGATTGTTCATTCTGCTTTTCTCCTGAAACACTCATGCATGTCATCTCTGGATGTAAGGAATATCTAAATGAAGGACGTTTTACGTGGCGACACGATTCAGTTTTGAATTTCATTGCGTCCAGCCTTACATGTGTCAAAGGATCCAAACTTTATGTTGATTTGCCTGGCTTTATTACCCCGTCAGTTATCACTGGTGATGAGTTACGTCCAGACCTTCTCTTGACAATTGAAAATAAATTATTATATATTTTGGAACTGACTGTAGGCTTTGAAACGAATCTAAAAATTAACTCAGATCGAAAACTGAAAAAAAACTTGCCACTTATTTCTGATCAAGAAAATAACTTTGATAAAGTAAAATTCGTTAATGTATCCATAAGTTCGCTAGGGGTATTTGGTCAATCGGCGAACACATTTACTGATATGCTTAAAGATTTGAAGTTTGATGAACAGCATATTAGATACGTTAAAAAGAAAATTATTTCTACTTGTATTCGGGCATCTTACTACATATTCTGTCAGCGAAACAAAGACTGGACTAGCCCAGAACTTTTAAAGATTTGAGTAGTGTCCAAAATGTAACAAAAAAAAAGCATTATTACTATCATCTTTATTAATATATATAACCAAACATTATTCAAGTAGACATAGATAGACTACCTTTTATAAGTGAGGTTTATCAATGTAAATATAGTAAATCAAATAAATAAAGTTTCCATTATTATTATCATCATCATTATTATTATTATTATTAGTATTATTATTATCCTGTTTATCTCAGTCCATCTGTCATCACCGGAGATACATTGCGTCCTGACCTTGTGCTTACAATTGAAAATAATTGCATATATATTTTAGAACTTGCTGTCGGATTTGAATCTAACCTTCTGGCTAATGCAAGACGTAAACGAAAAAAATATCAGGATCTAGTTAACGAACAGTTGAAAAATTACCAAAAAGCACAATTTGTGAATGTATCTATGAGTTCTTTAGGCATGTTAAGTGAAACTTCATTAAGTTTAATTAAAATGTTGAAAGATCTGGAATTTGATCAAGCATGTCGAAAATATCTTGTTAGAAGAATAATTAACACTTGTATTAGGTCCACATATTATATATTCTGTAAAGAAACAAAGTCTGGGATAACTAATATTTTATATAGAAATATCATTATTATTATTATTATTGTTATTATTATTATTATTATTATTATTATTATTATTATTATTATTATTATTATTATTATTATTATTATTATTATTATTATTATTATTATTATTATTATTATTATTATTATTATTATTATTATTATTATTATTATTATTATTATTATTATTATTATTATTATTATTATTATTATTATTATTATCATTATTATTATTATTATTATTATTATTATTATTATTATTATTATTATTATTATTATTATTATTATTATTATTATTATTATTATTATTATTATTATTATTATTATTATTATTATTGTTATTATTATCTTTATACTTAACCAGGATACCCACATCACTGTAGCGCTTTTCAGTGGAGTCCTGCATTTATGAATAATATGCAAATATAAATTAAGACAATAATATTAACAATAATGATAATAATAGTCATCCGCTGAAAAAGTAGGACTTTCACGACCGCCTCCGAAATCTCATCATGCCACCCCATCCCCTCAGAAATCTCATTCCCCCCGCTCAGAAAGTTGTAACTGTCTGACCCCCTCAGATATCCTCGTCAACGGGAATGATTGAGCATCAGTATTGCATTGCAGACATAGTAATAGCCGAACATATCAGTTTCGTTCGATAAAGTGATCGATGTCAGTGTAGAAAGTGTTTCTACAAAATAAAGAAATGAGGACGGTAACGGTAAGGTTTAGTTGAAGATAAAAATGCTTAACTGAGAGTTAACTATATAATGTGTCAATAAATAAACGTATTATTTTGGATTTAATTGTAATACGGTGAGATTACCAGTATATATAAAAGCAGCTTTAGTGTATAGATAAGACCGTCTGTTCGTCTTTTGTATGCGCGCATATGCCTAAATTACTATGTGAACTAGATGGTGATTTTAGTGTTAACATATTAGGTGACAATCGAACAAAGTGAAACGGGCACACGAAATGCAATTTCATGCGTTTTTGGCAAATTTAATTTAATTTCGGGCATTAGTAATCCTTTTTCCTGAAAGAGGGCAATTATTTGCCCCTGCGAAGTTAGGACAACGGAGGCCTCTGCCCTCGCGGCTCCGTCGTCATTGGCCGTTAGAAAGCACGGCGGCATTGGAACATAAATATTTACATTATTTAACTTATACTATAGATAATCTCTAGGGTAATTTAACTTATACTATACATAATACCTAGGGTAAGTATGTAGCTATAATATTATAACTATTTTGAGCCATATGCTGTACCACAACATAATTGCTGATAATTTTCCAAAATATTTCATTTCAAAGTTTCATTCCTAAAAGAAGACAATTTAAGTTATGTATTTGAGCTTACAGCAAATTTGATCTTTAGTGTACTAAGTGGTATAGTGAATGTACATGTCACATCGATCTGATCTGTGGTAAAATTCTAACTGAAAATGATTGAACATACCTTGTTTGCATGGAACTGCAGGACAGCTCAAGCTTCGTTTCTTAAGTATTGTTCACGCGCAGATTCATATTGACGGCTAAACTGCTGGATGAGAAAATTTTATCTACCATTTTGGCAACTTTTTGTAAAACATTTATGGCGAATTTTTACGGTTTGCGAATTTGTGCTATTTTCATAAAATTTCGTTTTAAGATTCGCGAATTTTCCTTAAAAGTAGGGTCATTTATGTGTAATTTGGGTGAATTTTCCCTTAATCGAGGGTAATTTATTAATAATATGGGAAGAAGTTGGCCAGAAGCTCATTAGTATGCAAATTTGGGATAACGACGACGAAAGGAGATTGGGAAATGAGAATTGAGCCGAAACCTATAGTCGCCAGCAAAAAAGTAAGTTAAATTTTAACCCAGGATTGGCGCCAAATCAGCTTTGGACAACTAGGCCTGACAGGCAATCTACAATCATTTTCAAAAGTAATTGGGACACTGGCAGTTTTTCATGAAAAATCAACGTACACCGTTGATATGTCTATAAAATCCATATTTCCCCTCCCCCCACCTCCCCAATCAATGTTGGTTTCCCAACCTTAACACCTAACGCATACTTGGTTATGCTAGGTGGGTCGCAACATTGAGAAGGGGGCGCGGGGGAATGAATTATCTGTAAAAAATGAGAAATTTCCTTAAGTGTCCCAACACTTTTGAAAATGATTGTAGCAATCTACTTAATACACTAGGATAACTGAGCCAGGATTATATGTGAGTTATATGCTCATTTTCTTGGTGGGAATTGTGCATGTTTTTTGTACTTGTAAAAACCTACTTAAAGGGTTATGGCAATAAAACTTTTATTGTTTCATATTATTTCATGCGAAAGAGCATAAAAAATAAGCTGTTTGGTCAGTGGTAGCTAACATGAGGACGGAGAAAGTGTTGTCATGGCAATGGCGCAAAATCCGCCATGTTTTTGGCTTCATTTTTTCCCCCGAGCACTCCTCTAGTAATATAGTATATCTCAGCGATCCAAAACCATAACTGCTTCCACATAGGTAAAGTGGGCGAAGGCTTCTGCCTTGGATGTAACTTCATTATCACGAGCTTTTCCATCATTGTCTTCTCTTCCAAGTATTAGCCCCCAAGGTGGCAGAAATTTCATTCGCCATTAATGATGCATAGTATTTTGCCAGGTCATGCATCGTGAGCGATTTTCGCGTATGCATATCCAATGATGCAAATATTTAATCTCTTTAACCTGATCGGTTATGTACATTTTGAGGGCATACTTTTCTTCATGTCCGGATATTCATTGGGCTTTCAAGGTGTTTCACAATACTGTGACATGTTGACAGTTCATGCTCATTATAATATCATCCTTAACAGGTAATACAACCTTTTCTTTGCTGTGTAATTCGCGGTATGCTGACTGAGCGCGAGGAGCTAAATGTTGTCTGTTTAGAAAATTTTTAGTTTGACTGCAAAACAGTTCGCTCAGTAAGTTTCGATCTATATGGCAGGCTGCTAACAGGTGGACGATTTTCAAAACCTGCAGGAAAAATACCAGAATCTAATGATAAATTTATTATCCTTGTAATCACAGGGTATTCAAGTAATTTACGTTCAACCCCAGCGATTTTAATGACCTTAGTTTTCAAACGTTATCACACAAAAATTAATTAACATGCGGATAACTCGGTCATCTGCTAGCAGAACTGGATCAGTTTTTGGCTAGTAGATAAGTGACTTATCCGCGTGTTAATTAATGTTTATTGTTTTACGAGCGATGTTCATTATTTTTGGTTTGATATCTATGATAAAACAATTTTTTGATTTAGTTTATGGTTTTCTCCACTTGAAATACATAATAAAACAATTATTGGATGATATTTTTGGGATATGCAGAATTATAAATGTCAAGATAAGAATCTCTTACATCGACATTGGTAATTCTGCACATCACAAAAACCTCATCCAATAATTGTTTTAGTACTATAATCACAAATTGAAGACCATATTTATTATATTCTCATGTAGCATAATCACTACAATAATAAACAGATGCAGTGTCTTTTCAAATGGTCTACACCCCTATCCTACCCTACCGAATTAGTATCACTGACCAGGGTGAAAGGGTCTCAGTTAGAAGGCCGTGTTCGCTGTGACTTCATGGGCAAAAATGAAAAAAAAGCTGTGTTGATTTATTATTATTTGTGCACAACTAGATGTTGTGTCGCATATAATTTATCAAAAATCGCAGAAACTCGAATTTTATATATTTTCCACCTCAAACCCCCCCCCCCCCTTCTAGAGATCCTGTCACTGAGACTAAAATTGTAAAGAGTTCCGTCTAAAAATTTAAAAACTCCTGAAACATATTCATACACACATCATTTTTAAGAAAAATATGCGATGAATTTTAGAAAAACAATTTAACGATGTTTAACTAGTCCTACGTAGAAACAACTATATATATTTAGTCCCTTTTTCGCAGTAAACCGGGAACAAAGCACAAGATTTATACCCTTTGTATGAAAGTTTTCTTTACCTGAAATGACCCAAACGAAAAAAATTTTTACCCAGCCACTTTATACCCGAACTATTCGACAGGTCAGAAAAATGCTACACCAGTAATCTTTACAGACAAGAAATACATTACATGCAGAAACGCCTCACCGTTTTAATTTTTTCTGCTTTGCGAAAGAAAAGTTAATTCTTAGCTTCGTCACAAAGTGCATTCTTTTAGTCTAGCTCTACGCTTAGCTAATAAATGACAATGACTTACCTCTGCCTCCACTTGTGCCTCTCTACTTGCTTGATCTTGTATTCCTACGCTTTCTTCTTCATTCTCTTTCGTAACTACACCATCGTAACACTTTTCCCAAATTATTTGTGATTTACATTAATGCTAAATTGTTTAAAGATAGGTTGCAGTCGCTTCTGCGCATCCAATCTGCTCATAACAAATGTGGACACATTGTCCAAATTTTGCGTTTTTAAAAACTTTTTTGAATTGAAACGCTCGTTTATATTGCATTAGGAGCATAGCAAACCCAAAAAGTGTCAGATATTCAGTTAGTTTAATCAAATTTTACAAATATAGCAGCTCAAAATGTAAACAAAGCGCTTGTTTACATTAGCAACTATAACCTACCTTTAAAAATTGCTTTTCAGATCCATAGAAAGAAATTTGCAAAATGCAAAACAATTACCGTTAAATTTCGTGTCGTGACTAATTCAAAAATAAAATATACCAATTCAGCCAATCGCGACGTTCCTAGTCGCCAGTCCATCTCGGAATTACATGACGTCATCTAAGGGGTCAAGCGACCAAACCAAACCAACACATAATGGCGGATGACTTCCACATCTCAGAATTAGTAACCCTCACCCCGGGGCTTACGCCCGGAGCGAGCTTCGCGCCACTGGCTCAGGACAAGATGGACTTTCTTTTGCCCAGAAGAGCTGGGCGCACTAAGTAACAGCCAGTGGTAATAACACAGTGAGTTTGTGAGGTAAGTGCACTGAGATAATTACAAAACAATTTTTCTTTTTTTAGTTCCTACCTCAGGACCAGAAATTGTGAATATTAACGCCAAAAGTTCAAAATCCATCAAGGTTTTATGGAACAAGGTACCCGAAAATGAAGCTAATGGAAATATAACGTACTATTTGGTGTGTTATAAAGTTCAAACATCTGCAGATGCGATTTGTGCTAAAACGCGAAGAGTTAATGGTGATGATAACAGAAACACAGTACTGGACGATTTGAATGAGTTTACTAACTATAGCGTTGCTATCCAAGCAGCTACTTCAGTGGGACCAGGGCCTCCTGGAGTGCGGAGGAACGTAAAAACGTTCCAGGATGGTAAGTAGTCATAGAGATAGTGATTTGTATAGAAGTGCCGTAAAAGTAGGGGTTTTCGGGAAAACATATTTGCGTCCATAAACAATACGTTCTAATGCTTCTAAGTGAGCATATTTAAAGGATAGTAGCATTAATATTTTGATCTGCATGTTGTTGCGAAAGTTAATTAGCTGTGACGAATATACGCCTATCTAGCTACCATCCTTAGGATATAATTTCTAGTTAAATCTCTACATCGGCTTCACATCAAAAATAAGTGACTTATAGTACAATGTATACATGAGTCCTGACTTTTTATCCAAAAAAAGTGGAAACTAACATGGTATAAAATCGAATATAAATAGGCGTTAGAGATAGCTTGAATATCTAAAATTAAATATTCAAACATTTAACAAACATCTCAAATCACCAAAGCTCCTTTTAATTAAGAAAACTTGCTGTACATGGTGGCCTGAAGTCCGAGGGTCCACAAAACGTACAGTTTTCCAAAGTGTCGAAGAAGATATAAAGTCTTTTAATAAATCGTGTTACATGAACAGTTCACAGTTGATAATTCCGATTCCATTACAAAAGAAATTTTCCGAGATTAGGAAATTTTCTTGACTATTGTCCTCCTCGCAACTCTTAATGCATTCACCTTGTCCGTGATGGATTTCCAAACACCCGCCTTCTTGGTGTTGGCAAGTTATCTCGAATAACCACTAACTTTTGTTCTTCCAATTGAGATACGAGGGCGTACAGTTGATGAGTCGAAATAAGAAAAAATTGGTTGACGTAGTCTTCACTTTCTCATTTTTTAAAGAAACTTTTCAGAACGGATTTGGTCGTCATTTTTTACAGCAACGCGTTGCAATGAGCTCAAGAGGAATAATCCGATGGATAGCTACTCACAGTCCTATCCATACTTCGTGCGACGCGATTTTATCCGGCGGATAGCTATCCATTGGATATGAGGTTCATCTTTTGCATTGGACTTGTTCGCTGGATAACTTACCACCTTTTGCACAACCGGACCTAGTGTTGCACTGTGATTAAAAATCACACTGTTGTTTAGGATTTATCATTAGCGACATTCTTTTAGCGAGTGTTTCTTATCATTTTTTGTAGCTATCTCAATGTCATTTATTGTACATCTTTGGTGAGCTTTGAAATCAAGTCATTACTTCATAAGTACATTTTTGTTTTATTTCCTTAGAACCTGCAAAAGGTCCAACTATTATTGAGATTACGGCTAACTCGACTGGATTTCAAATCAGGTGGACGAAGCTAAGTCTAGATGATTCCAATGGGGTGATAATTAACTACGAAGTATGTTACCAAGTTGGTTCTACAATCTCTGATGACTGTTCTCAGGATATGAAATTTAATGTATCTGACGTTGCCAATACAGAAATAATCGGACTGAAACCGGGAAGAACGTACACTGTTTCTATTCGAGCTTATACCAACGTTGGTCCAGGGCCACTTGGAACAAGCCAGAATAAAACTACGAACGAAAGTCGTAAGTATCACAGAAAAAATGGATTTAGAATGTCTACAGCTCTGCCTTTTTGGATAAATTTACATTTTTCATACTGATGTATGTTTCTAACAAGTAAAGTTTAGGAAAAACGTTTGCTAAAAATTCGATTTTTAAGTGGAAACATCGTTTGTAACGCTCCGAGTTGATTTATTCAAAACCGTATACGAGGAAAAAAATTTCCAACATTTAACGCCTTACTAAGGCACTGCATTACGTCTTTTACTCTTTTTTCTATACACTTCGACGTATCGCTCATTTTGAAAAAATATTTCGCATATTCAGTTATCGCGTTAATGTATTCAAAACGCACTATTCATGATCTTAAGCCTGGTCCTCACTAGCGACATAAGCATAAGCAAAATAACAAAGGATAAATTTTCCTTTGAGGTTTGCGAAGACAAAGCAAAACGAATTTTCTTTTGAATTCGCTTTTGTTCTGCCATAGCTTATGCTCGTAGTCTTATGTTTGTGCTTATGCTTATGTCGATGCTTATGTCGTACGCTTCAGTAGATTTCTTTGTTTTGTCTTTTCTTTTATCTTGTGCTTATGCTTATGTCGCTAGTGAGGACCAGGCTTTAAAAGCCAGCCGGTGCCAGGGCCTTTCCCTCTCTCTGAATGACCCTGGGAACGTGATTGACAATTAGTACCCACTATGTGTGTCTCGGAGACGTTGTGCGAATCCCCATTAAAAGCAGCGAATGATAGATTGCTAGGATTGCGTTGCTTGGTTGAGAAAAGGATAATGGTTTGGATAATTCCAAACCATGAGGTTAGATTGCAAGCTTTCAACATGTTTTTACACTTGTTTCGTGTAACTTTGCCTTGTATGTTTAGTATATAGTATTTGTAAAGTCATTAGGCCTAAACTGGTGTCTGGTCGATTTAGATTAGCCCGGGGCGAGGGTTACTAATTCTGGGATTCGAAAGTCATCCGCCATTATGTGCTGGTTTGGTTTGGACGTTCGACCTTTTTGCTCACGTCATTGAATTGCGAGGGGTTTTTTTAAATAAATGTCATGAAATCTGTGGGGAAACAAATCGAAATCATTAAAAACAATAAAAATAAGTCAAAAATACGGAAAAGACGACGAAAAACGCGCCAACATAAGGAAACAAGAACGAAAACGTACATGAAAGGTAGCCATATTCAGACTATTCAGTAGCCTTAATGACTCCACATTTTAATTTCATTCGAAGTTTACGTTTCTTTGTTTTGTTAAAGCAAGACTGTAGTTTTATTGTAAGTGTGAAAATAATTTACAGGTAAGAAATACGACCGTAGCTATGTTAATTAATCAAAAATGCATGGCTTGAAATGATTTTTATTGCAAACAAAGATTTAATAGTTTATAAATATTCATCAAAAGTTTTAATGTAGCTTGATAAATTGTATTTCATACCGTTCCAAAGTTCACACTAGGCATGACGACATACGGACCACAAAAATATAAAAAATTAGGTATTTTTTCATTAAAACTGCTAATCTTTCATTGTTTTCACAGTTATTCAAAAAATATAGAATGCATTTATTAACAACTGCCGAATCGACATGTTGCTATGACAACAATCCTAAGAATACTTCATGTTCCGAAAATATAGTTGCCTCTTTGATATATTAAGGCGAGGGGTTTTGCACGCATGCATATATTTCAAGAACATTTGCTATAATTCTAGCTGGTATGTTGTGAAGCTTGTGCAGCGACTTTCACCAAATGCATCCAGACTTCACAACAGTAGGTAAATTTGGGTAAATTATAGCATATCATAAAAAATGAGTGAATGAGTATTTTCTGCCAAAATGACATATCATAAGTGTGTGCTCTGGGGACTGCCGTATGACGTCATTAGTGTATGATTGGTTGTGTAGCGAAACAGTTGTGAAGCGCTGCGCCTATTTATGTACGTCTTTTGGTTTTCGAGACGGTATCATTCCTCGTGCATATTTTATAAGTAATATCGTGAAAAGCTGAAAAAAATTACGCTAACGTGATTTCCATTAATATAAACTGGACCTTCAGAGCCATCCTCAGAGATATGAAAAACTAGCAGCAGCCCTTAGAGCGCACACTTATGATATGTCATTTCGCCGGAAAATACTGACTCTTTTTGCTAAGCTAGGCCATAGGATATACGTTTGGGATGCATTTGGTGAAGGTCGCTGCAAAAAATTCTAGCAAATGTACAAATGATCTCGTTCGAGAGTTCTTCTTGCATAACGACTTTTTCTTGGCATGAGCGATGTTTTGTCGCAAAACGGAAGGCGAGTTTTTTCAAAAATTAAAGTGAATGAGCTTCTGCTATAGACATGTGTATTTTTTCTCAAATGGCAAAAGTATAGTTCAAAAAACAACTTATAATACTGGTTACATTGTTTTTACAAATGGGCGTCGCAAAACTCACTTTCATTAATGTATCATTAAGGTAAATTGCAAGATGTTTAATCAGTCCTACGTAAACGCAAGTAATAATTAAGTCACCTTTGCGCAGCAAACCGGAAAAAAAGCACCAGGTTTATGCCCTTAGTGCGATAGTTTTCTATACCTGAAATGACCCAACCAATTGCGTTAACTACTGTATCCAGCCACTTTATATCCGAAATATTCGACAGGTCAGCAAAATACTACACCAGTAATCTTTAGAAATTATCTTCAGTATGATACTCAGTCCATCAACAACAATGTGACGTAAGTGCACTGAAATAGTTACAAAACATTTTTTCTCTTTTTAGTTCCGACCTCAGGACCAGAAATCGTGAATATTAACGCCACAAGTTCAAAATCCATCGAGGTTTTATGGAAGAAAGTGCCCGAAAAGGAAACTAATGGAAACATAACGTACTATTTGGTGTGTTATAAAGTTCAAACATCTGCAGATGCCATTTGTGCAAAAACACGAAGAATTAATGGTAGTGATAACAGAAACACAGTACTGGACGATTTGAACGAGTTTACTAACTATAGTGTTGCTATCCGAGCAGCTACTTCAGTGGGACCAGGACCTCCTGGAGGGCGGAAGAACGAAACAACGTTCCAAGATAGTAAGTAGTCATGAAATAGTAATTTGTACGAAGAAGTGCCTTTGAAGTGGGGAATTTCAGGAAGACATATTTGCGTCCATAAACAATACATTCTAATGCTTCTAAGTGAGCATATTTAAAGGATAGTAGCATTAACATTTTGATCTGCATGTTGTTGTTGCGGGAGTTAATTGGCTGTAATGAATATGCACCTATCTAGCTACCATCCTTAGGATTTAATTTCTAGTTGAATGTTTGCATCGGCTTTTTATCCAACATAAGATACTTATGGTACAAAGTATACTTGCGTCTTAACTTTTTTTCAAAAAAAAAGTGGAAACCAAAATGGTATAAAATCGAATATAAATAGGTGTTGGCGATAGCTTGAATATCTAAAATTAACATATGTTCAAACATTTAAGAAATATCCCAAATCACTAAAATTCCTTTAAATTAAGAACACTAGCTGTATATGGTGCCCTGAAATCCGAGGGTCCCCAAAGTGTCAAAGAAGACAAAAGTCTTTTAATAAATCGTGTTGCATGAACAGTCCACGGTTGATAATTCCGATTCCATTACAACACAAATTTTCCGTGGTTAGGAAATTTCCTCACTGTTGTCCCTCTCGCAACTCTTAATGCATTCACCTTGTTCGTGATGGATTTCCAAACATCAGCCTTCTTGGTGTTGGTAAATTATCTCGTATAACCACTAACTTTTGTTCTTCCAATTGAGACACGAGGGCGTACAGTCGATGAGCCGAAATGAGAAAAATTGGTTGACGTAGTCTACGCTTTCTCATTTTATTGAGAAAATATTTCAGGACGAATTTGGTCGTCATTTTTTATAGCAACGCGCAGCAATGAGCTAAAGAGGAATAATCCAACGGATAGCTACTCACAGTGCTATCCATACTTCGTGCGACGCATTTTTATCCGGCGGATAGCTACTCATTGGATAAGAGATTTATCTTTTGGATAGGACTTATTCCCTGGATCCGGATAACTTATCTACATTTCGCATAAGCAGACCTGGTGTTGCACAGTGATTAAAAAACTACACTCTGTTGTATAGGATTTATTGTAGAATAACTGGCCAATCGTCATCGAGAGACATTCCCTTAGCGAGTGTTTCTTATCATTTTTTGTAACTATCTCACTGTAATTTATTATACATCTTTAGTGAGCTTTTAAATCAAGTCATTGCTTCTTAAGTACATTTTTGTTTTATTTCCTTAGAGCCTGCAAAAGGTCCAACTATTATTCAGATTACGGCCAACTCGACTGCATTTCAAATCTGGTGGACGAAGCTAAGTCTAAATGATTCTAATGGGGTGATACTTAACTACGAAGTATGTTACCAACTTGGTTCTACAATCTCTCATGACTGTTCTCAGGATATGAAATTTAATGTATCTGACGTTACCAATACAGAAATAATCGGACTGAAACCGGGAAGAACGTATACTGTTTCAATTCGAGCTTATACCAACGTTGGTCCAGGGCCACTTGGAACAAGCCAGAGTAAAACTACGAACGAAAGTCGTAAGTATCACAGAAATAATGGATTTAGAATGTCTACAGCTCTGCCTTTTTGGGTAAATTTACATTTTTCATACTGATGCATGTTTCTATAACAAGTAAAGTTTAGGAAAAACGTTTGTTAAAAATTCGATTTTTAAGTGGAAACATCGTTTGGAACGCTCCGAGTTGAGTTATTCAAAACCGTATATCTGCTAGGAAAAAAATTTCCAACATTTAACGCCTTGCTAAGGCGCTGCATTACGTCTTTTACTCTTTTTTCTAAACACTTCGACGTATCGGTCTTTTGGAAAATATTTCGCATATTCAGTTATCGCGTTAATGTATTCAAAAAGCACGATTCGTGATCTTAAAAGCCAGCCGGTGCCAGGGCCTTTCCCTCTCTCTGAATGACCCTGGGAACGTGATTGACAATTAGTACCCACTATGTGTGTCTCGGAGACGTTGTGCGATCCCCATTAAAAGCAGCGAATGATAGATTGCTAGGGTTGCGTTGCTTGGTTGAGGAAAGGATAATGGTTTGGATAATTCCAAACCGTGAGTTTAGATTGCAAGCTTTCAACATGTTTTTACACTTGTTTCGTGTAACTTTGCCTTGTATGTTTAGTATATAGTATTTGTAAAGTCATTAGGCCTAAACTGGTGTCTGGTCGATTTAGATTAGCCCGCGGCGAGGGTTACTAATTCTGGGATTCGAAAGTCATCCGCCATTATGTGCTGGTTTGGTTTGGACGTTCGACCTTTTTGGTCACGTCATTGAATTGCGAGGGTTTTTTTAAATAAATGTCATGAAATCTGTGGGGAAACAAATCGAAATCATTAAAAACAATAAAAATAAATCAAAAATACGGAAGAGACGACGAAAAACGCGCCAACAAAAGGAAACAAGAACGAAAACGATTCTCAGGATATGAAATTTAATGTATCTGACGTTACCAATACAGAAATAACCGGACTGAAACCGGCAAGAACGTATACTGTTTCAATTCGAGCTTATACCAACGTTGGTCCAGGGCCACTTGGAACAAGCCAGAGTAAAACTACGAACGAAAGTCGTAAGTATCACAGAAAAAATGGATTTAGAATGTCTACAGCTCTGCCTTTTTCGGTAAATTTACATTTTTCATACTGATGTATGTTTCTATAACAAGTAAAGTTTAGGAAAAACGTTTGTTAAAAATTCGATTTTTAAGTGGAAACATCGTTTGTAACGCTCCGAGTTGATTTATTCAAAACCGTATATCTGCGAGGAAAAAAATTTCCAACATTTAACGCCTTACTAAGGCACTGCATTACGTCTTTTACTCTTTTTTCTAAACACTTCGACGTATCGGTCATTTTGGAAAAATATTTCGCATATTCAGTTATCGCGTTAATGTATTCAAAAAGCACGATTCGCGATCTTAAAAGCCAGCCGGTGCCAGGGCTTTTCCCTCTCTCTGAATGACCCTGGGAACGTGATTGACAATTAGTACCCACTATGTGTGTCTCGGAGACGTTGTGCGAATCCCCATTAAAAGCAGCGAATGATAGATTGCTAGGGTTCCGTTGCTTGGTTGAGGAAAGGATAATGGTTTGGATAATTCCAAACCGTGAGGTTAGATTGCAAGCTTTCAACATGTTTTTACACTTGTTTCGTGTAACTTTGCCTTGTATGTTTAGTATATAGTATTTGTAAAGTCATTAGGCCTAAACTGGTGTCTGGTCGATTTAGATTAGCCCGGGGCGAGGGTTACTAATTCTGGGATTCGAAAGTCATCCGCCATTATGTGCTGGTTTGGTTTGGACGTTCGACCTTTTTGCTCACGTCATTGAATTGCAAGGGTTTTTTTAAATAAATGTCATGAAATCTGTGGGGAAACAAATCGAAATCATTAAAAACAATAAAAATAAATCAAAAATACGGAAAAGACGACGAAAAACGCGCCAACATAAGGAAACAAGAACGAAAACGTACATAAAAGGTAGCCATATTCAGACTATTCAGTAGCCTTAATGATTCCACATTTTAATTTCATTCGAAGTTTACGTTTCTTTGTTTTTTTAAAGCAAGGCTGTAGTTTTATTGTAAGTGTGAAAATAATTTACAGGTAAAAAATACGACTGTAGCTATGTTAATTAATCAAAAATGCATGGCTTGAAATGGTTTTTATTGCAAAAAAAATTTAATAGTTTATAAATATTCATCAAAAGTTTTAATGTAGCTTAATAAATTGTATTTCATACCGTTCCAAAGTTCACACTACGCATGACGACATACGGACCACCAACATTTAAAAAATTAGGTATTTTTTAATTAAAACTGCTAATTCTTTCATTGTTTTCACAGTTATTAAAAAAATATAGAATGTATTTATTATCAACTGCCGAATCGGCATGTTGCTATGACAACAATCCTAAGAATACTTCATGTTACGAAAATATAGTTTCATCTTTGATATATTAAGGCGAGGGGTTTTGCACGCATGCATATATTTCAAGAACATTTGCCATAATTCTAATTGGTATGTTGTGAAGCTTGTGCAGCGACTTTCACCAAATGCATCCAGACTTCACAACAGTAGGTAAATTTGAGTAAATTATAGCATATCATAAAAAATGAGTGAATGAGAATTTTCCGCCAAAATGACATCATAAGTGTGTGCTCTGGGGACTGCCGTATGACGTCATTAGTGTATGATTGGTTGTGTCGCGAAACAGTTGTGAAGCGCTGCGCCTATTTATGTACGTCTTTTGGTTTTCGAGACGGTATCATTCCTCGTGCATATTTTATAAGTAATATCGTGAAAAGCTGAAAAAAATTACGCTAACGTGATTTCCATTAATATAAACTGGACCTTCAGAGCCATCCTCAGAGATATGAAAAACTAGCAGCAGCCCTTAGAGCGCACACTTATGATATGTCATTTCGCCGGAAAATACTGACTCTTTTTGCTAAGCTAGGCCATAGGATATACGTTTGGGATGCATTTGGTGAAGGTCGCTGCAAAAAATTCTAGCAAATGTAAAAATGATCTCGTTCGAAAGTTCTTCTTGCATAACGACTTTTTCTTGGCATGAGCGATGTTTTGTCGCAAAACGGAAGGCGAGTTTTTTCAAAAATTAAAGTGAATGAGCTTATGCTATAGACATGTGTATTTTTTTCAAATGGCAAAAGTATAGTTCAAAAAACAACTTATAATACTGGTTACATTGGTGGTGTTTTTACAAATGGGCGTCGCAAAACTCACTTTCATTAATGTATCATTAAGGTAAATTGCAAGATGTTTAATCAGTCCTACGTAAAAGCAAGTAATAATTAAGTCACCTTTGCGCAGCAAACCGGAAAAAAAGCACCAGGTTTATGCCCTTAGTACGATAGTTTTCTATACCTGAAATGACCCAACCAATTGCGTTAACTACTGTATCCAGCCACTTTATATCCGAAATATTCGACAGGTCAGCAAAATACTACACCAGTAATCTTTAGAAATTATCTTCAGTATTATACTCAGTCCATCAACAACAAGGTGAGGTAAGTGCACTGAAATAGTTACAAAACATTTTTTCTCTTTTTAGTTCCGACCTCAGGACCAGAAATCGTGAATATTAACGCTACAAGTTCAAAATCCATCGAGGTTTTATGGAAGAAGGTGCCCGAAAATGAAACTAATGGAAACATAACGTACTATTTGGTGTGTTATAAAGTTCAAACATCTGCAGATGCCATTTGTGCAAAAACACGAAGAATTAATGGTAGTGATAACAGAAACACAGTACTGGACGATTTGAACGAGTTTACTAACTATAGTGTTGCTATCCGAGCAGCTACTTCAGTGGGACCAGGACCTCCTGGAGGGCGGAAGAACGAAACAACGTTCCAAGATAGTAAGTAGTCATGAAATAGTAATTTGTACGAAGAAGTGCCTTTGAAGTGGGGAATTTCAGGAAGACATATTTGCGTCCATAAACAATACATTCTAATGCTTCTAAGTGAGCATATTTAAAGGATAGTAGCATTAATATTTTGTTGTTGCGGGAGTTAATTGGCTGTAATGAATATGCACCTATCTAGCTACCATCCTTAGGATTTAATTTCTAGTTGAATGTTTGCATCGGCTTTTTATCCAACATAAGATACTTATGGTACAAAGTATACATGCGTCTTAACTTTTTTTCAAAAAAAAAGTGGAAACCAAAATGGTATAAAATCGAATATAAATAGGTGTTGGCGATAGCTTGAATATCTAAAATTAACATATGTTCAAACATTTAAGAAATATCTCAAATCACTAAAATTCCTTTAAATTAAGAACATTAGCTGTATATGGTGCCCTGAAGTCCGAGGGTCCCCAAAGTGTCAAAGAAGACAAAAGTCTTTTAATAAATCGTGTTGCATGAACAGTCCACGGTTGATAATTCCGATTCCATTACAACACAAATTTTCCGTGGTTAGGAAATTTCCTCACTGTTGTCCCTCTCGCAACTCTTAATGCATTCACCTTGTTCGTGATGGATTTCCAAACATCAGCCTTCTTGGTGTTGGTAAATTATCTCGTATAACCACTAACTTTTGTTCTTCCAATTGAGACACGAGGGCGTACAGTCGATGAGGCGAAATGAGAAAAATTGGTTGACGTAGTCTACGCTTTCTCATTTTATTGAGAAAATATTTCAGGACGAATTTGGTCGTCATTTTTTATAGCAACGCGCAGCAATGAGCTAAACAGGAATAATCCAACGGATAGCTACTCACAGTGCTATCCATACTTCGTTCGACGCATTTTTATCCGGCGGATAGCTACTCATTGGATAAGAGATTTATCTTTTGGATAGGACTTATTCCCTGGATCCGGATAACTTATCTACATTTCGCATAAGCAGATCTGGTGTTGCACAGTGATTAAAAAAGTACACTCTGTTGTTTAGGATTTATTGTAGAATAACTGACCAATCGTCATCGAGAGACATTCCCTTAGCGAGTGTTTCTTATCATTTTTTGTAACTATCTCACTGTAATTTATTATACATCTTTGGTGAGCTTTTAAATCAAGTCATTGCTTCTTAAGTACATTTTTGTTTTATTTCCTTAGAGCCTGCAAAAGGTCCAACTATTATTCAGATTACGGCTAGCTCGACTGCATTTCAAATCTGGTGGACGAAGCTAAGTCTAAATGATTCTAATGGGGTGATACTTAACTACGAAGTATGTTACCAACTTGGTTCTACAATCTCTCATGACTGTTCTCAGGATATGAAATTTAATGTATCTGACGTCACCAAAACAGAAATAACCGGACTGAAACCGGCAAGAACGTATACTGTTTCTGTTCGAGCTTATACCAAAGTTGGTCCAGGGCCACTTGGAACAAACAAAAGTGAAACCACGAGCGAAAGTCGTAAGTATAAAAGAAATAATGGATTTAGAATGTCTACGGCTCTGCCTTTTTAAGTAAATTTACATTTGGTTTTCACAAAATTGCAGATATATGTTTTTTTCAAGTAAAGTTGAGAAAAAACGTTTGGTAAAAATTCGACACTTGAAGTGAAAACATGGTTTGTAAACACACGCTAAATGTCTGAGTGATGTGCTAACACATAAAACAGTGTAAATACCTGCCTCCGTATTTACTCCGACGAGTGTAGGGATATTTTTAAGAATATATTTTGTATAAGGTTTGAAAGCTCTGGCCATTTTACTGATAACGTTTGTGATTAATCACAGTGGTAATCTTAACCTTTCTGGTAGTAATATTTCGAGTACATAGTACGACTTTAAAAACTTCGTGAAGTTTGCCTAAAGGCCAACGTACACGTGTTTTAAGGTGGATCCCTACAAATGCAGGGCTGATCTATAAAAATCAGTGTGGAGCTTTGCCGACCGGCAAATGCTTTGAAGTGAACGACGCTTGAGAAATTGTGTTTTGAGGGGTTTTTTACAACGAAATCACCAAGTGTTCTGTACATGATAATAAATTGGTGAACCGTAAACAGTTTGTATGTTTTCAACTGAACTGTTCTTTTTTCAACTGGTTTTTTACAGAGAAAACTATAGGATGAACTTTGGAAAAACAGTTTAAATACGTTTAACTAGTTCTACGTAAAAACAACTATTTAGTCACTTTTTCGCGGTAAACCGAGAACAAGGCAATAGGTTTATGCCCTTTTTACGATAGTTTTCTTTACCTGAAATGACCCAAACGAAAAAAAATTAACTGGGTAAACTGCCGCATCCAGCCACTTTTTACCCGAAATATTTTACAGGTCAGAAAAATGCTACACCAGTAATCTTTAGAGACTAGAAATGCATTACATGCAGAAACCCCTCGCCGTTTCAATTTTTCCTGCTTTACGAAAGTAAAAGTTAATTCATCACAAGATGCATTATTTTAGTCCAGCTCTAAGTTTAGGTAAAAAATGACAATGACAGTCATTGAATGACTTGTACCTCTGCCTCCATTGATACCTGTACCTCTCCACTTGCTTGATCTTGTATTCCCACGCATTCTTCTTGATTCTCTTCCGCAACTAGATCCATCGTAACACTTTTCTCACATAATTTGTGTTTTACAGTAATTTTAAATTGTTTAAAAATTGCTTTCCAGATAGATAGAAAGAAATTTGCAAAATGCAAAACAATTACAGTTAATTTCGTGTCGTGACTAATACAAAAACAAAACATATCAATTCAGACACATAATGGCGGATGACTTCCGCATCTCAGAATTAGTAACCCTCGCCCCGGGCTTACGCCTGGAGCGAGCTTCGCGCCAATGGCTCGGGGTTTATCTTTAGTATGACACTCAGACCTTCAACAACAAGATGAACTTCCTTTTGCCCAGAAGAGCTGGGTGCACTAAGTAACAGTCAGTTGTAATAACACAGTGAGTTTGTGAGGTAAGTGCACTGAGATAATTACAAAACAATTTTTCTTTTTTTAGTTCCTACCTCAGGACCAGAAATTGTGAATATTAACGCCACAAGTTCAAAATCCATCCAGGTTTTATGGAACAAGGTGCCCGAAAATGAAACTAATGGAAACATAACTTACTATTTGGTGTGTTATAAAGTTCAAACATCTGCAGATGCCATTTGTGCTAAAACGCGAAAAGTTAACGGTGGTGATAACAGAAACACAGTACTGGACAATTTGAACGAGTTTACTAACTATAGCGTTGCTATCCGAGCAGCTACTTCAGTGGGACCAGGACCTCCTGGAGGCCGGGAGAACGAAAAAACGTTCCAGGATAGTAAGTAGTCATAGAGATAGTAATTTGTATAGAAGAAGTGCCTTTGAAATGGGGTTTTTCAGGAAGACATATTTGCGTCCATAAACAATACATTCTAATGCTTCTAAGTGATCATGTTTAAAGGATAGTAGCATTAATATTTTGATCTGCAAGTTGTTGTTTCAAGAGTAAATTAGCTGTGACAAATATGCGCCTATCTAGCTACCATCGTTAAGATTTAATTTCTAGTTAAATGTTTGCATCGGCTTTACATCCAACATAAGATACTTATAGTACAATGTATACATAAGTCCTAACTTTTTATAAAAAAAAGTGAAAACCCAAATGGTATAAAATCGAATATAAATAGGCGTTAGCGATAGCTTGAATATCTAAAATTAACATATATTCAAACATTTAAGAAATATCAGAAATCACTAAAATTCCTTTCAACGAAGAACACTGTTTGTATATGGTGCCCTGGGGTCCGAGATTCCACAAAACCTGGGGTTTCCCAATGTGTCAAAAAAGACAAAAAGTCTTTTAATAAATCGTGTTACATGAACATTTCACGGTTGATCATTCCGATTCCATTACAAAAGAAATTTCGCGAGATTAGGAATTTTCCTCGACTGTTGTCCTCCTCGCAACTCTTAATGAATTCACCTTATTCGTGATGGATTTCCAAACATCCGCCTTCTTGGTGTTGGTAAGCCAACTCGTATAATTACTAACTTTTGTTCCTCAAATTGAGACACGAGGGCATGCAATCTTAATGAGGAAAATTTGGTTTACGTTGTCTTCGCTTTCTCATTTTTTAAAAAACTTTTCCGGACGATTTTGGTCGTTATTTTTTATAGCAACGCGTAGCAATGAGCTGAGGAGAAATAATAATCCGAGGACTCACACTCTTATGCATACTTCGTGCGACGCATTTTTATCCGGTGGATAGCTATCCATTGGATAGGACTTATTCGCTGGATAACTTACCCACCTTTTGCCCAACAGTACTTGGTGTTGCACTGTGATCAGTAGCTTTGCCAGCCCGACAGTTTAGTCCCGCTATGCAAATTTCAAATCATTATCATTATTCATTTCTTTTGAAATGGTTGTTTTCACAGTCAATGAGCACGAAAATGTTAGCATAGTGGAACTAAATCGTCGGGCAGGCTACGCTACTGATTGCAATTAAAAAATCATTAAAAAATCACACTGTTGTTTAGGATTTATTGCAGAAAAACTGACCAATCATCATTGAAAGACATTCCGTTAGCGCACGTTATTATAATTTTTTGTAGCTATCTCACTGTCATTTATTATACATCTTTGGATAGCTTTCAAATTAACTCATTGCTTCTAGTACATTTTTGTTTTATTTCTTTAGAGCCTGCAAAAGGTCCAACTATAAATGAGATTACGGCTAACGCGACTGCATTTCAAATCACCTGGACGAAGTTAAGTGAAGATGACTCGAATGGGGTGATAGTTAACTACGAAGTATGTTATCAACTTGGTTCTACAGTTTCTGACGACTGTTCTCAGGATATGAAATTTAGTGTATCTGACGTTAGCAATACAAAAATAACCAAACTGAATCCGGCAAGAACGTATACTGTTGCTGTTAGAGCTTATACCAATGTTGGACCTGGGCCAATTGGAACAAAAAAGAGTGAAACCACTGACGAAAGTCGTAAGTATCACAGAAACAGTAGTTTTAGAATCTCTACGGCTCTGCCCTTGTCTTCAAAAAGTTGAAGATTTAGTTATGTTTCTTTCGAGAAAAGTTTAGAAAAACGTTTGGTATAAATTCGAGATTTTAAGTTAAACGTGGCTTGTAAATAGTAAGGAGTAAAGAGAAGATTGGAAACCGATTGTGTGGGTATTTCAAGAAAACAGATTGTTGTCCTGTTGGGACGTGAAAATTAAACTTGATGGAAAAGCTATTTTGTGGATTTCGTACACAAGAAGCGTAGATTGGAGTAAAAAGAAACCTGCATGTGTACTTTGACAGCGCCTAGTTTTCTCCTTATACAAAAATAGTCTCAGTGAATTCTGCTGTCCCAGACTTTTTTCTTTATACGAAAAAAGTCTCTGTAATTTTTGCGCTGCCTCCCCCCCCCCTCCCCACCCCAGCTCAAAGCTCGAGATTCCTGCTGAATTATTGCACATTCAAACTCTGGTAGGCTGGCACACTGCTGAGGTGAGAAACCGCATCATTCCTTTTTTTATTTTTGCCTGGAAAAATCCTAATTTCCAGCGCGGTGTAACCGGATGTGAAGAACTCCGGTGCAGTCATCTATTTCGCTTCAAGTTAAGAGCCACGTAGACCGGACGCGATTTGACCATGCGACCATGTGAAAAATAAAAAACTATGTACGTAAAGAAATGCGAATATACGTATTCGAAAATGGTGAAAGGTGCAGAATAGAGTTACCATGTTGTCACGAAATGTCGAAATGTTGAACGAACGAAAAATGTTCTATACTGCACGAGGCCACCTGGACGAGATCAATTTCTGAACAGTTTCTAATACATTTAATATAGGATTTGAGTTCACTGCTTGCACCAATTTAAATACTGACGCCTACGTCTTTTCTTAGTCTATTTACCTTTAAATATTGCAATGCTCCGCTTTGTTTGTCTTTTCGTAGTTTTAATAATTGCTTCATGTACGATCTGATTAATTTCGTCTTCATTGAAGCTATTTGGTTTTTCTGCCCTATTGTCAATAAGCCACTCAAACGTTGCCAGGTAACCAAAACATACCTGATCGATTTTGACCAAATGCATGCGTAGATTTTGAACAGTGAACGGAGTAAAGTATGCTTTACTTAAGATATAGTCTCGTTTATATAACATATCGACGTCCTATATAGGCCGTCAGCTAGTGCCTCTAAATATGTCTAGAAAACGATTTTCGTTGCCCCCTTCGCTAAACTAAAAAAAAATTACACATTCTCATAGAATAAGCAACGCTGAATCCGAATCTAAAAAGTTCTTGCGGATTCTCGCGGCAGTTTTTGTGCAAAATGCGATTAAAATCCTAAAATTTTCGAGTTTCGCAATAGCATTTTTACTATATTCCATACCTCAAAATACGTACACTCTGAACAAGTCACCGGCGCGCCATAGTGAAACTTATACAAGTAAGATAACTTCCGCCTCCTCTTGAGATATGTGATACACATTAATGTAAACACATGTAAATATGGAGGAAGATATTTGCTCATGTATAATTCATACGAGCGATATATCCAAAAATGTTTCCCAGTTAAAAGATTTTACGGCTGTAACACTTTCAAAATTTTTGAGTACCGGGAAAATATTGCTATCTTTGACTGGAAATCTGACTGGCGTAGCTGTAAAGTCTTTAGAGTATTTCTCTGATGAAGATGAACGGGCATTCATCAACGAAGGAACTGTTCCTGAAAGAAGCTTGCAATATCATATTGAATGCTATCGAAAGTTTACTGATAAAGTAAGAATTACAAGAGCGCAACGTATGAGTGAAAAATCGGATACACCATCTACGAGTAAAGAAGATGCAGAACCTGCTGCGAAGAAACAAAGAGCAGACGAAACCCGACAAACACGAAGTAAACTTCAACCACATGGCTCTACTGCGACTAAGTCGAGACCTAAATCAACGGCTGTTCTTCCAAGAATATGCCTTATTTGCAAAAACTCAGAACTCACGTACACTTGTCCCGTAAGTCGAAAGTCAAAATTACTTTTTTAGAATATTGTGTGATATTAAAATGTTATAAATATTTAAGAATATTAGAGATAGTTATCCTTCCCAACCCCCAGTATACTAAATATACGTACTATGATACATTAGCACAGTTGATACGAAGCTAGGTTGCTGAAGCAGTAGTACTTACTTTTAGAGAACCAAGAAAACAGTGATACAAATGCTCACTCAAAACCAAACCTTTGATGCTGGAAAGTTAAGAATGGCTGCAGAACAGAAAAAGGATGAGTCTATCCTGTTACACATTCGAGGCAAAGATTGTGTGGCAATTGAAGCATGCTATCACAAAAAATGCTACACAAGCTACACAAATTTCCTGAATTATAAATTAGTGGAAGATAAAGAAAGACTGTATGAAGAATCATTCCAGCAATTTTGTAAACAAGTTGTAGATAAGAAGATCATTACTGACAAAGAAGTAATGCTCATGACAAAACTGTTTGACTACTTTGTTAAATGTGTTCAAGATACAGAAGGATTAGATGCATCAAATTATCGAATATTTCGTTTGAAAATAAGATTAAAGCTGGCATACCCCCAGCTAGTTTTCCATAAACCCAGTAAGAGGAACATGAGTGAGTTGGTCTTTTGCGAGGATCTGAGTGCGGGTGTGATTGCAGCAGGACACATCTCAATGTGTGACAGTTCTGACACTGAAACTAGCAGTCAGGAAGAGAGTGAAATTCCTGGTACATCAACCCAAAAGAAAACTGGAAACAACAAGCAAGAAGAAATGAGAACATTGTTTCATGCTGCCATGATTCTTCGTGGTAAAATTGAAGAATGTGACAATTTTTACCAAAAGTGG
The DNA here is from genome assembly GCA_963855995.1 of Muricea muricata. Lineage (NCBI taxonomy): Eukaryota > Metazoa > Cnidaria > Anthozoa > Malacalcyonacea > Plexauridae > Muricea > Muricea muricata. The sequence goes on from CAWLCR010000063.1 coordinate 232,065, forward strand.
CCCCCTACACCATCTGAGTTTACCCCAACAAATGCAGAGCAAATGATTCCCCCTAGTCTATCAGCGTTTCTTTCGTGGCTGCTTGGCTTTTCGTCCACTGTCAACATGAGTACATACTTGAGTATTGCAGAGAATCAATATTTAAAGGTTCTTTCTCTTGCCCAAGACATAATTCATGTTAGCTCAAATGGCAGGAAACAGACCCCAAAATCGCTATCTTTGGGCATGGCAGTAAGGCAAATTACAGGATCATATGCACTTACAAAAATATTAAATGGCTTTGGAAATTCAGTGTCCTATTCAGCAGTCTTGTCCCTTGATACAGCTCTTGCTTCCCAATGTCTTGACAATGATGCTGTCATACCAGAAGGGATAATTCCAAGAAAATTCACCATGATGGTTTGGGATAACATAGATTTCCTGGAAGAAACACCAACGGGTGCTGGTTCAACACATATGGCCAATGATGATCAGCAACTTCCAAAACACTGCCAGACCAGTACTACTACTATAAAGAAGTCATTGCGTTCATTAAAAGTTCCTGAAAAACAATTACATACCTACATTCTAGGTAACAAAGAATCGCCAAAGCTACATGTGGCTGCAATAAATTGTGCATTGGAAACAAGTGTAGTTACACAAAAGGATTCACTGGATCGAAGTCTGATGCTGGACTTTTTGTACACAATTTGCAAGTACTACTGTGATGAATTGTCTACAATTCTACCCGGCTGGACAGGTTTTAACACACTGATTAGTGAAAAGCCTGATGGTATTTCAAAGGTGGGTTATCTTCCTGTTGTGGATGCACCGGTGACTGACATCTCAACGATCTACACAATCTTGAGACGGAGTGTTGATATTGCAAATAAATTGGAACTGCAATACGCAGTACTAATCTTTGATGAAGCGATATATGCCAAGGCACAGCAGGTACGATGGAAAAGTGGTGAATTTCTTAACAAGTTCATTTTTCGGCTTGGGGAATTTCATGCCTGTATGTCATATGCTACAGCAATCTCATGTCGGTTCCGCAGTGCTGGTTTGCAGGTTAGCATTTTCAAATATTCTTTTATTTCTTTTCACAGTTCATACAAATATTACACACACAGACTAGGTTACCAAGTAAAAAGAGATGTTTTAACAGAGCTGTGCTGATGAATGATTTATAAACTGGTCTGTGGCAAATGTTTAGAACTTTTGTGCTTCGCTGTGATTGGTCAATTTTACGAATTCTGAAATCGACAAAGAAACATGAACGACAAAGTGAACGTGTAACACTTGTGTCTATTTATAACAATATTTTTCGACTCTACCAAAATTAATACATGGTTTATTAAGCTTATCGGGGGAAAAGATCTTCAAAGTTACACCCATATCGAGTTAAGCGAAATACGTACGTTATTTAATGCATAACATGTCGATATTGAAGCAGCAATTTGTAAATCTTCGTGGCGCCACTGACATCAGTTGGCAACATGAAGTTGTGTATTACACTACTTTTTTCAACTTAGACGTCGTTTTTATGTCTGAATTTCTATCCCATTCGGTGGATACCTTTTTGAAGACTATTGACTGTTAACTATATGGACTGCAGTGGCTGGAGTTGAACAAAATAGGTACAAAACGAACAATGGGTGTATTAAACATTTGCCACAGACCGGATAAAGTCATTCATTGGAAAAATATTGACTTTCCTTAATATTGAGTGAACACGCTACTATGCAACATATCAAATATGCTGTCTGATGCAGTCTATGATCTATATAGGTCCAGTGTTGTATTAATAGCAAATATAGTTAGGAAAGTTATAGACTTGTTAGTGATTTGTTCTTCCTTTAAACCTGATTTGTAGGATATCCTAGTTGAATCCGAGACTGTTGCACAAGGATCTCTGAATGGAGTCTTCAGTGGAAAGCACTACAACCGCTGCATACGTGCACACAAGTTGGTGTTTGAAGCTATGGAAAGGCTCCGTTTTGAAGCTTTTCTCGATACTCAATCAACAGAACAAAAAGGAGAAATCATTGGCCTAGCAAAGGAGATACATGGCAACTTAAAACAAGAGGGCATTGAAAGTTACAGTGGCAATTCTATTCTAAATGAAATGGCAAAAAGATAAGTTTTAACTAGTTTATTTTGCTATTATGTAAGCCACATGCAGAGACTATAAAAATACAGGGATTGTTCAATGGAATTTTGACTCATTACTAAAACGTCATCGTGTGAAATGTTATAATTTTCTTCAGTTTTTTCTGGCACTGCAATGTTAAGATGTTCAAAGTATTCAGAGTACTCAATGACACCAGATTTTTGTGACGTGCTTGTGCAAAGGGGTAGAAAGGGAGTTAGAATCCATTTGCAAGCAGATAAACCCATCTAATTCATCCCAAAATGTCATTACGTTCCAGATATTTGTTGAAGAGGAGAAGAAAAGGAGTATGACATTTGAGTTTTGGTGTTCCTACATTGAAATGGTTCAACTGTTATTAACATTTATCCGAGCAACAAGAACAACTGATTGGAAGCTTCATCTATCTGCAGTGAGAGCAATGCTTCCTTGGTACTTTGCCTACGACCGCATAAATTACGCTCGCTATATGTCTGCATACTGGCTAGAAATGATGCGTCTGGATGAGACACACCCAGGTAAGGAAATAACATATTCATACAGCATGACTCTACAATAGTGAACTTTCTGTAATTAAGGCTCAAACAGAATAGTGAACACAAATGCAATATATACATATAATGTTAATTCATGTTTAGGAGCTTCAGCTGAAATGGAATTGCAATGGACTGTTCAAAGGCAACAAAATCATGGGTTTTCATCGATTGCCTGTGATCAAACCATTGAGCAAACTTGCAACCGGGATTCCAAAACCAAAGGTGGTATCGTGGGGTTGACTCAGAATAGAGGAGCAATAAATCGGTGGATTCTTGCTCAAGCTGACAGAAGTGCAGTAACCAGAAATTGTCAGTTGATGGCTGGTGTAGCAGAGGAGCAAAGGTAACGACAATATTGAATTTGATGATGTCTGAATACAATAGATTAGGTACTGTAGTTTACATTTCTAGAAACTGAATGCTACTGTATGTTCACATTTAGAAAGAGGAAAGACCTGGACAAAACTAACTTGGAGAAGCATGAGCAAGCTGTGAAACAGATTATGGCAACAATAACTTCCATGTCAAACCCGTTTAGCCCAGAAAGCCCCACAGAGTTGTTCAACATATGTAGCGGTGTTGTTGCAGATGAAGAAACAAGAAGAGATTTACAGAATGCATATGTGAAAGGAGACGAAAGAGTTGAGCAGTATTTCCATACCAAGGTACTATGTGAAGAACCAGATATATTTTCTAAGATTGAAAAAATGAAACTGAAATCTTTTAATACTATGGCAAAATCAAAGGCAACCCGAACATCTTCTGGCTCTGTCGTTATGCTGAAGAATGATTGTCGCTTCTGGGCAAGGCTTCTTATGATAGCAAGAAATCGGGATGTTGATCTTCAACATGTTTTCACATATTCCCTGAGACCATATCCAAGAGCACTGGCTACAGACTCTGGCTGTCTTGTTAAAACTGTAAAATCAAAATTGCTTCATGCGCTGGAACAAGAAGCTATGGTGCCACTTATTGAACAGGTTCCAACAAATAGTGCTGCTATTGTTGATGGAATGGCTCTACTGCAAATGCTGAAAGCAAAAAATATCCCAGAGACATTTGGTCAATTGGCTGATGTTGTTTTGAAGAATGTCATTGACATTGCAGTTTACAATAAATCACGACGGGTGGACTTTGTGACGGACAGGTATCCTGCAGTGAGTATAAAAACTGCTGAAAGGTTACACAGGGCAGCATCTGGCACATATACTGTCTCAATACTTGGTGATCAACAAAAAGTTCCAAAGCAGTGGAAAAAGTTCTTGAGTGTGGGAAGTAATAAGGAACGGCTTGTCGAATTCTTGGTTCAACACTGGAGAAATGTTCCATGTTCAGCACTGCAGTCAACCCATTTGTTCGCAACAAATAAAGAGAAATGTTACCACTATTACTCTAATGGTGATAGTGTTACTGTTGAAGAAGTTCCTGAATTGGAGTGTGACCATGAAGAGGCCGACACAAGGATGTTCCTTCATGCACAACATGCTGCAGCATCATCGGATGTTGTTGTTATCAAGAGCCCGGATACTGATGTTTTCATCATTGCACTTGCTTGCCAAGCAAATATTCCTGCTACACTTATATTTGACACGGGAACTGCAAATAATCGGAGAAGAATTGATGTTGGTAGAGTTGCTGAGTTCTTTGGACCCAGGTGGTGCAAAGCCATGATTGGTTTCCATATTTTTACAGGTGGGAATAATTTGGGATAACAGTCCCACCTGTCTTCATGTATTAACTAGTTTACCAATTAGTAACTAGGTGTTTATCTGATTCTCCTTACATGCCCTTTACCAACTTAATTTAGTGCTTGATGATTTTACTGACTTGGGAACAGACACTGCTAATGTAAGTCCATTAATGGGTTACAATCTTTAATTTTTTTATGTAGGGTCTGACTCCACAAGTGCATTTTTTGGTAAAGGTAAGACAACAGCACTTAAAGTAGCAAGAAGCAAAGATGAATTCTGTGGTTCATTTGAGGCACTTGGAAATGATTTACAGCTTCCTGAGAACATCATCACGCTTCTGGAGCAATATGTTTGCTGCCTTTATGGCCAAGAAAAAGCTTCATCAGTCAATAATGCCCGTTACAGGATGTTTAAACTTGGCAAGTGCTCAGAGGACTCACTCCCTCCTAATTTTGATAGTTTATATCAACACATTTTGAGAGTCAACTTTGCAAGTTATATTTGTAAGAATTGTATCATTCCCATTATAAATGCACCATCACCTGTGGGATATGGTTGGAGCCTACCAGCAGATACACTGGAAATCACATGGGGGACCCAAGGCGCTGCTCCAGACAGCATCTTAGAATTTGTTAGCTGCAGGTGCAAGAAGGGTTGTCAAACAAACAGGTGCTCATGTTACAAAGCAAATTTGAAGTGCACTGAACTTTGCCAATGCAGCAGCTGTGAGAACAGTGAAGTAGATGATGAGCTGATTGACAATGACTTTGATGGAGAGGCAATGGATTGTGATGATGAGGAATTCGAATAGTTTTGAACACGAAAAGAAGTTATTTATATATTACTATAGGTATTAATGACAGAATTTGACGTTTCGAGTAAATGCTCTAAGTCGATTTTTATATATAGTACTTATAGTAAAGCAGTTTATAATATTTAGGCTAATACCTTACAACTGTGAACTGTCCAATATTCTGTCTTTAAAATGCAGAATTAAAGTTTTTTCTTCATTTTTTTACTCGCTATAAAAATGAAACAGTGAAAACGTTGGTTTATAATCTTAAACGGGTTCGTGTAAAGCCAGAATTGAAAATAAATGAACTAGAAAATAATGTTGCTCATTGTTTACTTCAAATTTGAATTCACATATCTCAAGAGGAGGCGGAAGTGAACTTACTTGTATGATTTTAACTAGGGCGCGCCAGTGACTGGTTACGAGTGTATGCTTTTCGAGATATGGAATATAGTAAAAATGCTATTGCGAAACTCGAAAATTTTAGGATTTTAATCGCATTTTGCACAAAAACTGCCGAGAGAATCCGCAAGAACTTTTTAGATTCGGATTCAGCATTGCTTATTCTATGAGAATGTGTAATTTTTTTTTAGTTTAGCGAAGGGGGCAACGAAACTAAACATTTAGAGGCACTAGCTGACGGTCTTATAGCTATCTTCTTATTGCACGCAAAAAATGAATGTTCAATAATGCTCTTAGAGTAGTTTTTGCCGTCTTGAAGCTAAAACTCAACCAAGATGGGTCAAATATGGCGAGATTTGATTGGTTGAAAAATTCACGTGTATGCTGTTCAACCACTCTTAGTATAAAATAATGGTCTGAAGAATAAAGCGGGATACATCAAACACCGTGAAAAAAATATCTGTCAGTTATCCTGAATCTGTTTTTAGGCAACACGAATGCATGGTTAATGGGTTTTTTTCGTTGCCTGACTTTCCTAGTGGGACCAGTGTTCGCTGATACAATTGACTTCTTGATATTAATAATATGATGAGTTTGAGATAACAGCGTTACATTTGTCAAGTTTAAGGAAATAGGCGCTGGATGTTTTTAAAAGGTTGATCACGTAGGGTAGTGTAGGAGAAACGGTTGAAGGGGATGACATAGAGGACTAAGATTTGGGAGAGAGTTTTGTTGAAGATCTTTGTAAATTCTTTGGGAATTATAAGCAATTATTAAAATATAACATCCTTGGGTTTACCTGAAGTAGTACGCTACACATTCATGTTATGTCTTATCTTTTTATTAAGGTCCTAAAAGCGGTCCAAAGATATCAAATATCAGCGCCAATAGTTCAACATCTATCCAGGTTTCATGGGAACAGGTACCTGATGATGCTGCAAATGGCAATATAATTTACTATCTTGTGTGTTATAAAGACCAAGCATCCGCAGATGATATTTGTTTTCGTAAGAAAAGGGTGGAAGGTGTTGATAACAGAACTACGGTATTGAATAATTTGAACGAGTTTACCACCTATATTGTCGCAATTAAAGCTGCTACTTCAGTGGGAGATGGACCACCTGGAGTTGACAAGAGCGTAAAGACTTTCGAAGCCAGTAAGTATTTGAAACGTGTGTAATTAATGATTATCGATAATTATACTTACATATATTATCGTTATATGATCTGATCCATATTTAATTCCAAAATCGTAAGTCTTATACCATTCCTGTAAAGAATATATTGATTATTGTTCTCCTTCTTTTATACCTTTAAAAGCTTAAATAAGAAAATTTTTTTACACCTGCGATGCAATTGTGGATTTTTTAGCGCATCGGCATGCTAGTATTCAGTAACTTTAAGTTATCTCAACTTATACATACTCACTCCAAATGAGACTTATCGATATATCAATTCTATATATTTATATCGATCTGAGACTGCAGGAAACAACAAGAAATATGCAGTACCCGGTAACATTTCAGCGCATGAAATAGAAATCTTTGGGTTTTAGTTATCAAGCTCACGGGAAGTTGTTGCGTGTCTTATCTAATTTAAATGCACTGGAAATATTTTAGTGAAGTCTTTGAGGACGTGCAGGGTTCTCATTCTATTTTCAGGACCAGATTCTGTGTCACAATGTTACTCGACGGTGTGTGATGCCATGGTCTCTTAATAACATTGGTTAAAAGTAAAATATGTCGCTTAAACCTTTCGGACTAATTGTAGACTGTACAGTCTTGTCTGTTGTAGAGGTGCAGTATAATATTAGTTATATGAGAGATATGAGACGGGATTTAACAATGCATTGCCTGTATTTTAGTCGCTCTTTTAAGATATTTACAGTGAATTTCAAAGAATAATCAATAACTATAACAATCGAATATCAAGAATGGCCAGCTGATAACATTGTCCTACCAGGTGCAGCATTGAAGAAAGTTTTATAATGAAATCGGGTAAAGGTACTCTCGTGAAACCAATCTACCATTCCTACAATATCTGAAACTGAAATACCTCGACTTAGTGCTTCCGTAGTGGTCGGCTCCTCTTAGGGAGGGCTAATTGCAGTAAAGACTTTATCCATCTCGTTTTTCCAGATCAGACGATCTATCAGGAGCTGTTAGACAAAAAGCGTTACTGGCATGAAAGACCACAATTTTAGGCTTAAAATCTCATTTGGTCGAAGTAATTTAATGTAGTCTAGAATACGAGAAGCCTTTCAGGTGTTTGGATACTTCGGTTGCGGAGGTTGCAAATTGAACATGCCTTTCAACAATTGAGAAACTAATGATTGGCCTACATTGATGGACCGATATGCTATCCCCACTTGTATTGTAAGAAACTCTAGAACAGCTTCGATGGGTGCCCACAGTGGATTGAATTTTGGTATACCAGACCAGCTGACCCATTTACTCCAGGCGAAGGCATGGGAACTATTGGTATTTTGTTTCGAGATTCTGCTGAAAGGTCTGGTTTTTCATAATGTTGGCTGATAGCCTCCACCCAGCTAACTGGCTGCAATTGGCTGCCCTTTCTGAGAAGTTGGGGAAAAGTTGAAAATTGTATTGGAGGTTCTAAACACATTTGCAGTAGCAAGAGGTACCAAGGCTGAGTTGGACTCACTGGTGCTACTATAACTAACTGATCTGTGTACTTTCTGAGACCTATGGGTCGTGCACAACGGCCGATTAAAGCGAGTGGGAGAAAAGCATACCCTAGTATTTACCCACAATTCAGGAAGAAGAAATCAATGCCATCGGGTCTGGCAACTGGTAAACTTGACAAATTCTGTTGTTAGTCGGGATGCGAAAAGGCCGACGTTGAAAGGACGCCACCTTGCTTTGTAATGCCTGTAAAATGTCGGGACTAAGTCCTGTCGCTGGAGTCCTCTAAAACCCTGGACTCCTTTTCGGCTCTTCAAATTCAAACACCCTGGGAGGTGTTAATAGGGCTGACATCGTCAGGTGATTTTGGAAGCATCAAACGTGTACCTCCCATTTTATTCATGCCCCAACTGCTGATGTACTGTCCGTCAGCAAACACCTGGGAGGTGTTAATAGGGCTGACATCGTCAGGTGATTTTGGAAGCATCAAACGTGTACCTCCCATTTTATTCATGCCCCAACTGCTGATGTACTGTCCGCCAGCAAATCTACTTTTGATTTGGTGAATGTTTTCACTGCCAAAGGACCGCGTAGAAATTGGAGACAATTGACATGAAGCATCTTTTCCTCGAAGGACCACGAACCCCCTATTCCTACTCCCTAACAGTATTTCCTTACTCCTTGCATATGGCATCGGTTTCTATCACCAGATCTACCGTATCCTAAAACAGTGCCAGTCATTCCATGCGTGAAAGTGACAGCATAAGCTCCTCATCCGAATTCACTGTATCAGTGAATTGCTAAAAGCCTCTAAATTTACTGATATGATAAATTTACGACAAGCCCAGCCCTAATCCTAACCCTTAACCTAATCCTGGATGCACTCCCACCTTCCGCTCCCGTCCACCCACGCCTTAAAGTGAATCTTACAATTCCTGACATTTTTTCTGAATTTTGAAACGCCCGTAAGCTAAATGCTGGTTGAGGGGCTTGATAGCCTCCATCTTTGTGGGTGCTACAAACAGAAATAAAGTATTCCACTGCCTGGTTTAGAAGATGTAATGGGTGCACTGATAGCTCTATCAACAGTTGGTTTACTTCGGGCTCCAGCTTTCTAAAAACATACTTGTGGGTAAAAAATCTGGCCGAATCGATTTCATTGATGCTGTGGCTTGAATGACTGCGGTTTGGAAATGGTGAGAGTAAGCTGCGAGCTCGTTTTCCAGCACCCCTGTTGAATGTTGCGTTTTCTCTGGGACTGAATGGGTGAAAGAGCTTGAAACTGAACCCTTGCTAGCCCTGCGAGGTATGTATTCGCATCCTGGAGAGATCGCTCCACTAAAAAAACAGCTTGCCGCACGTGCCACTTTTCTAATTTTTTCAGTAGTCTCAAACATTATCTTAAGGCTCTGCTCAAAACCTGCGGCAAACAAACTCTTATTGGTGCTGGGAACCCTTCTTGGCCAATGATGCCATCAGAGGACTTATTTTCTGTAGCACTAATGCACGTCGTGGGGTAGAAATGTTGGGGACTACATCCACAGTGATATTAAAGCATACTTTGTACACTTCAGGAACTTACGAAAACTGATAGGGTCCAACTGAATGAAATAACCCCTTCTGTCGCAAACGAGATCTCCATAATTTCCAGATTCTCAAATTCAGTGTGGGGTGGACCAAGGTTATCTAGCACCTTATCTTGGAGCCCATTATGAGGTTTGTCTGGGGGGGGGGATTCCAATGATGAACGGTTTAGCTACTCATCCATTGCTGGCGTGAAGCCAACCTCTACATTTGGTCTAGGATAATAAGTCTTTACAAAAATCTATCTTTCGAACTTACTCAATCGTTTGACAATGGACTCCAGAAACTGTGACAAACCCTCAATGGCTTCCCATTGCGAGTTAGGGGAGAGAATATTTTCTGTTTCTAACTCATCTAACTCGTTATTAGTCTTAACTTCAAGTACGACATCTTCTCATTTGCGAACTTGTTTGACTGGGGTTGTGGATTCAACAACGTCCACATCGTTAACACGTGCACGTTTAACTGTACCCGACTGATCTTGGGATACGGCGGGATTTGATTATTCATTTTGGCCCATTTGATCGTATGATACTCAGGGCAAATTGAGTGTTCCCGTTTTATCTTGAGATACTGCGGGACTTTGAATGGAATTTGCTTGACCTTGAAGCGCAGCGGTGTTTTGAGTTTTCACGCTTCTCAGTTGCGAGCCATTTGTGCCATAATAGCCGATGGTAACTGTGCGGCTACTGTGGCCTGAAAATATTAAGAAGAAGGATTCCTACCTTGGGGATGGACCAGGATTGTCAAAATCCTTCGGTGCGTGCAGAAACGTTTTCTTGCTCCGCCATGCTCTTAAAGTGATCAAAAAAGACGGAGGTCAGCGATAATGTTGTCAGGAAGTAGAAAGTTAACGTTATTTTGCTATAGTCATTGGTTATTCTTTAAAATTTGCTGGAAATATCTTAAAAGAGTGCATAAAATGAAGGGGATTCTGGTAAAATTTGGATGGCCGTTAACGAGGCTTCTTCACGTAATGTTAACCTTTAAATCCACAGTACTTCGTGACAGAAGGTGTTAGACTCACTACCCCTTCTCTCATTGCTGCTGCAAGGAATTCCCATTTTGACTCAATTGGAAAAAGTCTGGCTGACAGAATATCTTCTGTAGTTTATTACCTACCTCCGGTGTTATATAACCCGCACCTGTCTTTAATTTGAATCATGTTGATAAAGACACTCTGCTAAAACACTTAATGTCTCTCAAGGCAAACAAAGCTATATGACTGGATTATATTAGCGCAAACTCTTAAAATATGGTGTACTCTCAATATGCAGTTCGGTTACAAGCTTATTGAACTTTTCTATCACACTAAGTGCCAAAATTATATTCAAACTGATCTTCTTGCTATAAAAAACCTTTACCAGCAAACAATTTAATAAAATATAAGAAAAAACATACTCCAAAGAACAACATCTTGTAAACTCATGATATGAGCTGTTAACAACAAGACAACATTTTTGCGGTGATATTTTGACTCTATTTCAAAGTCATTGTCAAACCAGAACAACCTATTTACAAACTTGCTATCATACTATATAGAAAAGAAACAGGATCGGAAGAAATGACGTAATAGTAATGTAACATCATACTATGGACCAACAATGATGCCTAAGAAAAGACTGCGAGCTCTTTAGACGCTTTTAATCCATTATTTAACAATGCCTTTCAATATTTGATATATAGATGTTGATTTGGATGAGATTGTGAAAGGATAGCAGCGTGTCCGGTTCATCTGTGTCACTGTCGTTTATTAACAAAATATAGCGAAAATTGGTACGTTTTATGGCAGCACTAATACATGTTTAGATCTAAACCGATATTCGCATTAGTAAACAAGCGGCGGCCATTGTTGTGATTCTCTGCCTATTCCAGGGTGCCAAATTTATATGCAAATCATTTCTAATTTCTTAAATATGGAGAAGTGCAGCCGGAAATAAAAAATAGATTGCTTTTTAAATATTTATCAGGGAACAGCAGCATGTATTACAATAAATCTATTCACATTGCTTTCACAGTACAATTAATAAATAATATAATGAGAGAAAATTAATGAGAGAAAAAAGCTTTTGATCCTTTGAAGACGTCAAAGGTTCAATTTCATCGGACGAAATATCTTTGGTAGCAGTCAAAATGACTGATCCCAGAGATCATCCTTGGAGGCGTACTGTCTTCCACAGGAGAAAATGTAGAGCAGGCTGGCCATTGCATGATTTTTTCATGTCTGGCAAAAACACTATTAAATCAAATATTCAGTGGTTAGCCTTACAGCACGAGAAGGTGTATTGTCATGCATGAAAACCATGTTTTTTCAGAATGGTAACTTCTTCATTTTGCACCATTGGACGAGGTGTTTCTTCAGAAAGTCCATGTACACTTCATTACCAATGAATGCAGCCCAAAACATCACACCGCCCTGTTGCTGACATCTGATCCGTTCAGGACGTGGACCCTCCTTCCATCCATCAGGTCCATCGAGGGTTGCTCGACACTCATCAGTGAACAAAACACTTTAGAAATTTACCTTCATGTTATTCTTTGCCCAATCCATTCTCTTTTTCTTGTGGATATCCTTTAATGGTGGGCGAACCTCTGGCTTTCTACATTTTCCAATCCTCCTCAAGACACGACATCGAGTTGATTTGGGTACATCAGGAACATCAGCGTTTTCAAACACTTCTTTACTAGTTTGCGGAGGGTACGCCGGATAGCTCGATGCAAAACAGGTGCTTGCTTCTGAATTTTTTCCTTGTCAGAACGTCCATTGCACTGAGCGGGGCAAATGACAGTCTTTTTAACGGTACGATGATCACGGTCTAATTCTTTTGTTATTTGTAAGCTACCTTACTGTGAAGCCATTTAATTATTTTGAACTTCTCAGTTTCACTCAAAGCACCTTCACGCTCTATCATACATATAAATTTGGCGCGCTGAATTGTGCAAAGAATCACAAAAATGGCTGCCGTTTGTTTACTAATGCACAGATCGGTTTAAAATTTTAGATCTGGGCATGTATTAGTGTTTCCCTAAAACGTGCCAAGTTTTGCATTTTCTATTGAAAACTACCGGAGCTATAGCAGAAAGCTAAGATCAGTTTCCATATAATTTTGCACGCAGTGTAGTTCTGGTAAATTCCCTGACGTGTAGAAGTGTTCCAAGGTAAAAGCTTTATTTAAATATGTTGACCGGTCAAATTCAACAAGTTACCGTTTTCAACCGTTCCAAATATGTACGGATTATCAAGCTATCAAAGACTAGAATGACTTAGCGATATAAGAAATGCTATGACTTAAATGTCTTTTAAAAAGAATACATTTCCAAATTTGTAACTTAAGGCTTGTTTAGGGACTTGTGCTTTTATTATTAGGACAGGTGTAATATCCTAGCTTTAATTAAAGATAATTTTGCAAAATGTTTGCTAATATAGGGTGTATAGGACCTTTGTGAAAATCGCGTAGTGTGACAAAGCTATCCACATTGTAGATTATCATGATCATCAATGAAATCGGGTATTTCGTAATATAATTATTGTGTTTGCCATAAAAATGTCGGTACAATTTTTTGTTGGTTTTAAAAAATGCTGTAAGTTAGTTAATTTACTTTTTTCGCAAATTTCGTAAATTTCTTTTAATGAGGTTGTTAATATTTTTAAGATTATTTCTGTTCAATTTTCTAAAGACATAATTCAACCCTTCTTGATTTGATATTGTATGTAGGTAAGCCTCCTTCTAACGAGTATGGAAGTAATTGGGAAGTTGTTATGGGTTCCACGACGGTTTTTTCAAACCTCGTCAACCAGAAAGAATATAGCAATGTGTTACATAGCTCAAGAGTTATCGTTTAGTTTTCTTGTTGCTATCAGTGTAATTATATTTTAATCTTTTTTATTTATATGCCTTCTTTATTAGAACTTCTTAATTGTTTATGGTAAACTTTGAAACCAAACTATTTACGCTTGCATGTACTGTTTTCATTATTTTTAGTACCTGATATAGGGCCGAAAATAAAAGATATTTCATGGAGCTCAACTACATTAAAAGTCATATGGGAGAAGCTAAGTGTAGATAATTCAAATGGGGTGATTATCAACTATGAAGTTTGTTATCAAGTTGGTTGCACGCTTCCAGACTGTTCTTAGAGTGTCAAAGTCGTCGATGTTAATACCGCAGATTTAACAGGCCTGGAAACAGCAAGAATCTATACTGTTGCTGTTCGAGCTTTCACTGCGGTTGGACCTGGACCACTTGGAGTAAGTGAAAGTGAATACACGAAAGAAAGCGGTGAGTGTAAATAATATATTCCTGAAACTCTATATAGCGGTGTAATTACAGGATTTAGTATCTTGCTTGTTACTGCCACCAAAATAAAAAAATTTATCCCCTTTATTATCTATTCATATCTATTTTAGATGGAAATAAGATGGACACATCGCTTATTGTGATCATAGTTATGGCAATCATTATAGCGATATTGCTACTCATTATTGGTTACTTTGTTTATCAAAATCGGACATTGAAAAAAATTATCAGTAAGTTACCAATCACCGATGAAGTGTCAAAGAATGCAACGAAAAATGATGGTATCTACGAGCAGCCATTTGATGCCCTTGGCAGAGGCGAGAATGAGACGAATTATGAATATGTGGGAGATGACGGTGCGACGTACACAGCTCTCGATAGAACCGGAAAGGATAATGAGGATCACGTCTATTGTCATTTAAATTTGACGCAGCAAGGAAATATGAATGAAGCAGAAACTGGAATATGATGCGTTGGAACATATATTTACAAGAGTCTTTTTTTGTACTAATTAGCACTAACTAAATAAACGATACTTTGCACACTTCAGATATATAACTCTACGTATAACCACAGGAGAATTTGCCAATATATTATACTTATTGGTTAGTGGCTTTTGCAGAATTCTTGCACTGTTTTTACTGCGGGATTTTTTTGCACAGCTGATTTAACATTTACTTTAATTTTCTAAGTAAGCAATGTCACGATAATAGTCAGGGAGGCAAAGGGGTATTTCCATGTCAAATCATCCAGACGGTGAAACCAAGGTGTCAGGGATTTGCATCACAGTAAGGTATTGATCAAATACACAAAATGTCAAAATTTCGCGATTTTAGCCTTCAGACTGCAGGGAATGTGACCGCTGACATCAGCATTTTTCCCCAAAAAGAGACGTGTCATGGACAAGAAGTCATTTTTCATTTCATTATATTTTCGGCTGCAATTGCCATGAGTTGACGAAAAGTTGATATTTACCATTTTCAATGACGCAGAATCCAAAAATGTTATTATAAAAATTGGATGTTGTAATGCCAAACATTTATTTGCATACAATTTAAATTGCAATACTTACAGGACACACCTATGTTTGGTCTGTGATTGGTGCATGTGGCCAACTACCAATGTACCTCATACTTGTGATATCATAAAGGCCGTTGATTCTCTTTTATTTTTATTGAAGATGGATGAATTGCTTCACAAAACTGCCACAGCTGTAGAACTTTGAATTGCTGTACAGTGCAAGACATTGTCCAACCCAGCCGTAATTGAAATTGTTCGAAGTTAATAAAAGAAGATTGGCGGTTGTCTTGTTACAAGGTGTTAGTTCCTAAACCGTGAGTCTAGAAGTTAAAGCTACTGACGTCATAGTTATATGATCTAATAACATGGAATAGGAATTTAGTTAAAGTTTAATTGAGATAGCAAACAGTGCATGCATATAACAGACTGTGTCAGAGTACACGAGAGAGAGGGTTAATTAGTGTTACGCTGTTGAAAAGAGAGTACCTCAGAGCACGAAGTCAGATAAATATGTGTAAATTGTATAACTTAAGAGTTTAATTACTAAATAAAAGTTTGGAGTCTATAACGATCTACCTTTTTTGGCAATCCCTTATAATTGGCAAGAAGTAACCTGTATGATACGAGGTAACATTCTCACCCATCAGTGGAAAATACCCACCGGTCGTAGATACTTCTGCTATTTGCAGGCAAAGTCCAGTTTTGGACCGGAAACTAATTTTTAAACAAAATATTAACTGCTTAACATCAACCTCGGCATAATTTAAACATTAGAGATTTTGCACTGAAACAAAGAAAACTTGGCCATCGGACATACTTTTTAAAATGTCCAACTGATTCTGAAAGGCACCGACCATTTTGAAAATAAGTAGTACAGCAATTCAAGGTCTACAGCTGTGAGGGATAAACGGCCTTTATGATATTACAGATATGAAGTACATGAGTAGTTGGCCACGTGCACTAATCGCAAACGAAACACAAATGTGTCCTGTAAGTATTGCAATTTAAATTGTATATTATGAAATAAATGCTGGCATTACAACATCTAATTTTTTTTGTTAACATTTTTGGAATGAAAATGGTAAATATCAACTTTTCGTCAACTCGTGGCCTTGCAGCCGAAAATGTAATGAAATGAAAAATGACTTCCTGTCTATGACACGTCCTTTTTTAGGCAAAGATGCTGATGTCAGCGGGTTTTTTACCTGGTGTCATCATTCCCTGCAGTCTGACACCTTGGTTTCACCGTCTGGATGATTTGACATGGAATTACCCAAAGGTACAAAAAGTGCATGCTTACTGACTATATCCTGGGTCAATTTCATTTTTTGTTTATATTGCACCTTTAGGTCTGATAAGTATATTTTTGTATTGTCTTATAGTTTGTATTTTATAAACTTTCTGATGACACAAGTTATTTTTTAAATAAACGAACTTGAAAGTTTACTTTTATTATCAAACTAAAGAAAACCGTATCGATCGAAGCACACAAGATAAATTGGACTAAACAACATTCAAAATTGTTAAATTAAATATTCAACGGACCATTTAAGGTGGCTCAATACAGTTTGTTATAAAACGGAAAATTCAGTATTTGGATCCGCATTTTTGGACTAAACATCTAAAAGTTCGAATTTTTTCGCAGAAGCCATAAAAATGTCGTCGCTATGGCAACGGCGACCTTTAAAGATACTGGATATTTTGAAGTGATAAAAATTGTCAAGCTAATAGAGAGTACTAAGATAAATTATTTTACGAAATAAAATTTGGGGGTCACTGATCTTTTTCGTGTTATTTACCTTTAAACCCAAAGTATCCACTATCTTGAAACGTCACCGTTGCCATGGCAACGACAGTTGTGTAGTTTCTGTGAAGAAATTCGAACCCTTAAGACGTTGATTTACAACAGTACGATATTCTTTCTTGTTCATCAAGTAATACGGATTTAAATAGTAAATTTTCCATTTTATAAAAAAATTGTATTGAGCTACCTTTACATCAAAATGGATTTTTCCCTCGAGAAGGTAAATAAAATTTGCATCCCTTAATATATGCTATAATTACAAGCTAAATTACACTTTAAGGGCTATGATAAAATAAATGTTAAATGCATGAATAAACAGAATATAATGACACCAACCATGCACTAACTTTGATACAGACTTACAGATTATCATGTAATAGTTCAGATTCAGATGATCGTTTGGCTCCTCCACGTGTTTTAAAATCGCCTCGTAATAACATTTGTGCCAGTAAAAAACTTCACTTTTGATTTTTCTATAGAAATTAAAAAATCAAGATCATTAAATTTTTAAGATCGTAAGCATTTATGGCGTAATCTAATCTGACAAAACCGCGACTAATAGATTTTAGTTGGTGATGAAGTTAAAAGTTCAAGAGCGTTATGAATAACGCAATATTGTGTGCAGATTATTGGCATATACCGATATTACAAAAAATATCTTCCCCTATTAAACATTTGCATAACTACTTTTAAAGCTGCAGTCCATTAGTTGTCACATCAAGTACACGTGGACTGCAGAAAATGAAAAATGAAATAATAGCATCATGGTCAGCTTGGGGATTCATATCAACAGTTAACGATTCAAGTTCTAGTTAAATAGAATTATTCTTTTGTCGCGAATGTAGTATCTATTTTACATGCGCGAGCATGAGAAAATTATTATTATTATTATTATTATAAGAACAATATTTTAACAGGAGTGCTCCGCTCACCGTAGTGATTTTCAGGGAGGCCCTGCATACATACTGTATACTTTAATTACAACATAAATATATCTCAGAGTAAAGAAACATTACAAACCAACGACAAAAACAAACAAACAAAATCAGATATTAAATTGGTTTATATCACGAGTCCTTTATTAAGTGACCTTTTGAATGCAGTCAAAGTGGTGGACTGCCGTACTTTCAGTTCTAAGTTGTTCCAGTCCATTGCTGCATGAGTAATGAAGCGCTGTTTACCCCAGTTAGTTCGTGCCCGCGGAATATTAATATCATTGCTACTGCGGGTGTTATAACTATGGACATCAGTGTTTCTTATTAGATTAAAGTCAGAGTCAGCCAGTTTATCTAAACATTTAAAAATAGCAATACAACGACGATGACATCGGCGAACTGATAGTGGTTTCCAATTTAATTGTTCAAGCGCTTTAGATGCAGAAAACTATTCTGGCATGTCCCGTATTATCCGCGCGGCATTATTTTGCAAGATCTGAAGATGATCCACATGTACGATGTTATTATATATTTTTATCGCCCCAGGCTATGTCACCATAATCAAACAGAGGAAGAATAAGACTGTTGTAGATTGTTAAACGGACATGTAATGGAAGAAGATGTCTTATGCGGCGGAGAAGAGAAAGTCTTTGACTGATTTTTCTCGACAGGATTTCAATATGATCAGACCAGGACATGTTCTCATGAATTGTAACACCAAGGTATTTAAAAGAGTCCTTCCGTTCCAAAACGTGATCGTTAATTTTCGGTGAAAGTTTACTACACGTACGCACCTTTTGCTGACGTCCAAAGAGCACAAACTTACATTTACTAACGTTTAAGGTTAAAAAGTTGTTATTAAACAACTGGTAAAGGTTAGTAAGGTCGGAGTTTAATTTAACTCAAGATCTCTGATGTTGGATAATAGATTACAGTATCATCCGCGTATAACAACAGTTCGCACGAGTTGACCACAGAAGACAATTCGTTAGTGTAAATTATAAAAAGTAAAGGTCTCAGCACACTACCTTGCGGAACACCAACAGATACATGCTTTGCCGAAGAACTAGAGTCAGCAACGCAAGTGACTTGTGTTCGGTCTGAAAGGTAAGACTGAAACCAATTGATGGACGAACTGCTAAATCCTACTTTTGTTAATTTGTGGAGAAGAGAGTCATGATTTATGGTGTCAAAAGCTTTTGACAGATCCAGAAAAACTGCCCCTGTGACACAACCTTTATCCATGTTACCAAGCATGAAGTTCGTAAAACCTGTGAGGGCAACCTCAGTTGATAGTTTAGGTCTGAAATCAAACTGACGTGGGGATAAAATTTGATGCTGAAGAAGGTAGCGATAAACTTGGGTATGAACGGCTTTCTCCAGGATCTGGCTAACTGTAGAAAGAACCGTGATGGGCCTGTAGTTACTGGAGCTACACCTGTCGCCAGACTTATACAAGGGGACGTACGACTTTTCCAGACTTCCAAGCACTTGGAAATGTAGATGATAAAAGAGGACGATTAAATAAGTTGGTTAGAACTGGAGTTATTTGAACGGCAGCATCTTTCAATAGACGAGCAGTAATTCGATCAAGTCCTGTAGCCTTGTTGGCTTTAAGTTTACTCAATTGATTACAGACAAACAATTCGTCAATAGGATGGAAATGAAACTCATCAACGTCCTGTTTAGCTGAAACTTGAGTTGGCTGATTGTTTTGTGCCACGCCAGGTTTCAATTTAGCTACCAACTTGGACCCAATCGAACAAAAATGATTATTTAGAGTTTCTGCGATGGATTTGGCTTGGTTGTGTTGTACGCCGGAAATGAACAATTAAATCAAGCAATCTACTGAACCAATGAAGTTACTTTTTGACCTGAGAGGCCATAAGCAGCAGGAAATCAATGCAGTTTCACTGTTGACATTTTTTATCCCATTCATATAGAGATTTATGCGAGGTAAACGGCCTAAAATAAAAATCGTATCTTCACGGTGGAGAAGTGAATAAGCGTTTTCATTGGCCACACGACTTTTTTTCACCAGTGAAAAGTTATCGTATCCACATTTTGATTGGCTATACGATTTTTCTCACTAGTGAAGAAAATCGCATTGCCATTTTGCTCACAACATGCTGCTATGTTGGAAAAGGCGCGAAAAAGTTATTTGGCTTTTATGTAAAAAAATGAAGAGTTTTTCGAATGAAAAAAATGAAACGGAAAGAATTACAGCTTTCACTAGTTTTTTAGGCCAAATACGGAAGAAATAAACTGTATGAATCTGTTTTGAATGTTCAATATTTTGTTTCAGCAATTGTTCGCCATTGTCTTTGACAGGGTTCCAGTGTCAAAATAATCGCTATATATGTATAGCATAAACAATTAATACATGGTGGGCTCGTTTGTACGATTTTCATCATGTTTTTATTATTGTGCATAAAAATCGTACGCGCTCGCCAAGTATGCAGCAATCTCTATCTATCAAATAGTCATATTAAATTTTTTGAATCCTGAATATAAATTTGACATAACAATGCTCTAACACATATAAAACAAGTTTACGTCACACGTTCGATACTCTTCTGAAGCTATTTTAAACCACGACCTCCTCAAACTACGACCTCTCGGCAGGCATTTCAAAAAACGACCACGTTCAAAGCCATTTCAAACAACAGAAATCAAAACTTTGAAAAGTTTGAAATGACTATCATGTCAGCAAAATTATGTAATTATAGTGAATGGAGTAGTGATCAAATGAAAATTCAATTACGAGCTTACTGGACAAATAATAGCTTTATTGGCCAGTAATACACCAAAGAAAACTGGCTTGGTTTTAGTGAAAGTCAATATATAAACACTCGAAGCTGCGTGCCCTCTGTTCCGTTATGCAATGTTGGAGTGTCTTTGTGTATAGGTTATTAGCCAAGGAGAACTTCACATGCAGCTGATTAAAAACCGATCCCCTGGCTTTTAGCCTGTTTATATGCGCGGGAGACCATATTCTTTTGTTTTCTCATAAAAAATTCATCTCGTGGACAATTAAGTTGGAAAAAGTTGAAATATACGTTGCATGAGTTTTGTTATGCTAAACTGATTTTGAACGAAAAGCTTTCTGAGGTTACTATTTTCCGTAATATACCCACTAACTGGTTATTATTTTTCTTAACACAGTAAACGGTTATTAATTTTCGTAATCACATTCAACCCCGCATTTCTCCAGGAAAAATCAAATAACACCGTCTGCTTTTAGAATGAAGAAGGTTATTACAGGGAAATTTAAAACCTTCGAAAAACAAAACAATATTGTCTCATGAGTCTACATAAGCAATGATTAAAAACGGCCACTCAGATATGACTTCGGAGCAAGCACTTAATATAGTTGTTGCCTCAAATTATATTTAAAAACTAAATAGAAGAAGAGCGATTAGGACGGTTAGAATGACCAGAACGATTCTTTATCAGTGTATAAAAATACTGCCAAACGTGTATTTCTTTTAAATTTTACTTCTAAATTATTATTGAGTTTTTAAAATGATATAACTCCCTTCTCAATATCGCTTGCCATTTATACGCTTAACAAGCACATCCACTAACAAACACTATTATATTGTAAAAGAATAAGGCCATGCCGTTTTCTCTACGTGCGTCTTGACACGGAAAAGTTTGTTCTTTTATTTTCTCTTTATTAACTGTTGAATTTTAACATTTTCGTGCCCACAAGTACGTGAAAAACCGCAACAGTGGAACTGCGTTAGTCGCCCTTAAAGCGAGTCGTGTTTCACTATTCACATCTCTCACATGCATGGCGTCTACTCGCATCAAAAGAACTAACACTGTCAGCTCGCGTTACATCTGCGACGAAATGCTTTTACTGTGTAATATGTGTAAACTGGCTATATTGAGCATTTATTTTAGGTTTAATTTTTTGTAATTACTTAATATGTAGTTAATACAGTATATATAATACAGCAATATGATGTAATTGTATAATTTATTCAGATACTATACAACTGACTAGTACGTATAGCCTGTATATAGGCTTCACACTTTTTGTAAATTTACTTTTTTATTGTACACGTAATTGCATGCTCAGCCTTTCGAAAAACAACTGTAATTGCTGAATGGTTAGTACCGCGCTGAATAAACAAAAATGCAAAATACAAACGCAAAATGCTGATGCTCGTTCTATTCTGTAATCACAAATATAATTATTTCCTCTATGTACTATTTCTTTACTTCATATAGCTTTATTTCTCTTCTGATTTTCTTTCGATTACAACACACAAGTTTAATCGTGGCAATGTACAGTATATACAGTCGAATTATCAAGACTATCTCGCGCCTTAAACGGCGACTTATACACTTAACAAATTGTATTCATGCACAGGGCTCAACCAATTCACGGGAGAAAATATTTGCTTACATATTGTCAAGAACAATTATGATAAATATCATAGGCTAAATTAACTTTTAGCTTCTGCAATTCCGGTCATTTGTGGATGTCGAACCAAAACGCTGCAGAACAGAATTTAAAACAGCAGAATAGAATTTGAAACAGCTGCCACGAATTATGTTCTTTTGCTCCAGCTTTTGTTTTGTTATCTTGAATTCTGCTGTTTCCCAAATTCTGTTATTTTGTTCCAAATTCCCGTTGCGTTGTCCCAAATTCTGTTGTTTCGTCTTCTGTTGTGTTAACCCAACGGCCCCCAAATTCTGTTGTGTTGCTTCAAATTCTGTTCTAATTATTTTGAATAACATAATTAGGTTCACCAAAACATAATTTAGAACTGCATTTTGCCTGTGTCCCTCATAGTGAGGATCCTATCTGTTTGCACAATAGGTGATATGTCATCTGCTTCTGTGCATAAAAATTTAAAAATTAATATATTTACAGTGAATCTGAAAAATACTCCCTTGCAATATATTATTTTCAAGAAAAGTAGAGCAAGAATATAATTCCAGTAAATTAAAGTAGCTACGTATCGTCATATAGGCAAATAGCGTCATACAATTTCTTACACTGATATGATACAGTAATAGTTTTATCTCAGTAGAATGCATTTGAATCTAAATCCCGTGTTGGATTCAATAAAAAAAAATGCGACTTAGTTTGGTTATTCGCACCATTGCAAGCGTTTGTCATATTTGATTCTAATCTAAATCCTGTCATATAACAGCCACTTTGAAAGTTTGCTTTCATAGAGTTTGTTGTTGTACTGTATACCTCTTGTAAAGTCTGGATGAGTTTCTCCTGTTACGCTGATGAATTTGACTAGACGTATACAAAAAATTATCAAATTATTAAGGTAGTTTTTTAGGACGGTGATGCGGAAACGCTAGTGCAGTTCCAGTAAAATCAATGATTCTGTCATTATGACATTATGACAAACCACCACGCTGTTTCAATTTAGGGCTGCTCAGTTATAAATTGCCCACAATGCAATTGCAGCTCTTTGAAAGGACGTCCATTTGGCGGAACCAATAAATCTATTCAGGATTATCGCACACAGTTGAGTCTTTTATACGACAACACAACAAGCAGCAAGCAAAACTTAAGCAGAATCCGGCCAGGATTATTAAACTCATAATCCTGCTGTGATGGGAAGAGAAACGATGTTATGTATTCAAATATTGTTCCTCGTCTGGACTATTACATCTGTTTTGTTTAAACGTGTTGCCGCAGAAGGTAAGAATATAAAAAAATAATTTTGCATAGAGCATTGAGCATATAGTTTTGCAGTGTGTACAGCATAATATTCTTAAATACAATTCAACATTACCAAGTGCTGTCAGGAATATACAATATGTTGATGCTATATTCTCTCAAACATACCGAACTGATTTTTTTGCCAAAAGAAAAATAAAAAAAATACCCAATTAAATTATTGGCCGTTTTTATACTAGAGACGCATTATGCGTCTGGACGAACTTGGGCAAGGTTTTATTATTCGTCTGATTATGCGTCTGTAGTATAAAGACGGGCACAAGACGCATTATGCGTCTGGACGAACTATGTTCGGTTAAATTCGTCTGAACAGACGCACTATCGACGATAGTTCGTCTTGACGTATTATGCGTCTGTGTGTATAAAGACGGCACACAGACGAATAATCTGGCTATTCTAAAACCGTGAAGCAAAAAGCCAGAAAAAAAATTATCGTATAGTGGTTTGCCTGATAGTTCGTCGGATTATGCATCCCGTCTTTATACTAGACGAACAATATAGGACGCATTATGCGTCTCTAGTACAAAAACGGCCATTGTCGTTATATTAGATCTTATTAAAAGAATTCATTTTTTCCATTGTGCATAAAACGTTGTGGCGACATTTCCCGGGATAGTGAAACAGGTCACCACGCTGTACATCAAGTGAGGATGAACTTATAGCACTCAAGCTATTGTGTTGTTATGCAGATTTGATAGCTTGCTATGGATATTGGCAAAAAAGCAATTTCTCCGCATTCGCATCAGTTTTCATTCTGGATTTTTGTGAAGTTCGCTGCTTTTTGGCATGCAGGCTGTGCCACCCCCCCCCCCCCCCCCCTTAAACCGCAACCATTTACAAATTGATTAAGTAATTAAGTATATATTAAGTATTTCAAATTCTTTATTATTTTGAATGGAATATATAATTATATGATAAAGTTCCGGGATTTTAGGATACCCTGTATTTATAGATTATTTTGAGGCAACGAGTGGATATGTACATGTGATTTATTGATAAACACATATCCCCGAGGTGCCTCAAAATAACGTACTTATTTCTCACATTGGCGAGGTTGATTAAGGAGGCTTAATAGAAATAAATTCGTTATAAAAGGCACTTAATTAAACGAGTCCCAAACAATGATCGCTTTTGTTTCGGAAAGAAAAAAGACAAAGCATGATCAGTTTAACGCATTGGTCATATCACAACGATGTAAAATAATAGAACAAAGCACAAATTACGCACCATGAAGTTTTAAATCACAAGGTCATGAATTTGTATTGTAAAACACTACATGTGTTCGTTGTGTTTGCGATGCTAGATAGTTATACGCGGAAGGGATGAGTTAGTGGGACGAAGACTTTTACATCACCCAAAATACATTCAGTGGCGTTGAATTTCCAGCAATTGAATTAAATGAGATTCTCGGTACTGCAGTGGAAAAGTTTGATGATAAGAACGAAAGCAAAAAGCAAGCTCATAGTCGCGGAGGCAGAGGTACAAAAATATATGTTTACTTACCATACTGAGAGGCAATTTCATTTTATGTTTATATTGTACCTTTAGGTCTAGTAAATATATTTCTGCATGTTGAACGCGATAAAATTTCTTGTGGGCTCCAGCCAACATGTTTTTCGCGAAATTTTCTATAAAACTATATTATTGTCAAGAAAGGCGAAATTTCAGATTTGTTTCTAGGAAAAACCACTTACGTTGTCAAAAAGGTAATAAAAAATTACACATAACACATAATTATTTTTACTTTTATTTTTCACATTTTTATTGAGTTATGAGCGTTATGAAAACTTATTTTTCGACCAGTGCCCAGGAAATTAGTGCCATTTTAGGACACTTTCCCATTTTGAAGCAGCAATAACTCAAAAACGGCTTGAAAAACAAGGGTGCCCGTAATGATGTCTTATATGTTGTTTTTTATAAGCTTTCTTATGATACAAGTTATTTTTCTAATGAACGAATTTGAAAGTTTACTATTTTTGACCACATAATAGTTTTATCGGGCCAAACAACATTCAGAATTGTAATATTACGTATCCAACGGACAATTTAAGAGCAAAATGAATTTGTCCCTCGAGAAGGTAGGTAAAATTACCTCTGCCTCCCTGACTATCAGGACTACGACGACGAACAGAATATTACGCAGGGGAATATTACGGGAGAATATTACAGGGGATTATTGATCTATTAATTGTTTTGCCTTGGAATTTGATCATTGTTTTCAGCAACGCTCTCCCCTGTTGAAATTAAAAACCGCCCCCAGCTTTTCAAACACTTAACTGACAGGGGATGTTAAATATATTTTACTCTAAAGAACAAAGAAAACAGAGCAATGTGAAAAATAGGACTACATACACAACATGCTCGGTCCCCGACTACTTTTACCCTTTTATTACACTATACTGAAGAAAACAAGGCCGCAGTGCTATTGTTTATAAAACGGATCCTCGATTCAAATACCAATTTATTACAATCAATTCAGTAAACTAATGTTATCTTTACCAGCGTTATGCAGCTTAGAATTTTAGTCTAACAGCTAAAAGTATTTCCTAAATTTAACCAATATAGTTTGCAAGAAACTTTGTTTTAATAGCAAATGACCACCAAAAATTCTAGACATACGGTAAAAATTTGCGTTACCGTATAGCCGCATCGGTGTCAATCACAAGATAAAAATAGCTTCAATATCCATCTATGGAGGCGCCCACGACATTTCCACGGCGGTCTTAACCAGTGTTTAGTGTCGCCGCAAATTTAGATTGCGTAGACGGTCGGTAGCATCTGTAATGGTTGGTAGCATCATTGATTTCATTTGAATGGCAAAGCCAAGTCCCTGCATGAATAGTCCTTGCGTTACACTCAATGGTGCATGCTAACTTGGCAGTACCAGACTTTTATCCCACTCTCTCTGTTGTAATTACGTGCCCGTAACAGCGTGCTGTGGATACGGGTGGAGCGTTGCAGGGCACCGGAAGATCGATTACTGGGGGCTGTCATGTTCATATGTTCCGTCTAAGCCCGAATAATCAATTTGAAAATCGATATTTCGATTTCAATTAGCACATTCCGTTATTGCAGCAAAAATCACAGCCAAATACGCTTTAAAAGGCCTTTTTAAAATTAATAGGAATTTAAATGCCATACAACTTTTTTAAAATTGTCAAAAATTCAAAGTGTCGAAAATTTACACTTAAAAGTGTCGAAAATTCAAACACGATTCAAGCGAATAAATAATAATAACAATTATAATAATAGTAATAAGAGTTCTCGCTCATCATGAAAATATTTGTTTTAAATTCTCGTCAAGTCCTTCATTTTTATGCAATTAAATTAATGTTGATCAATATGTAAACACAACACGCTCATGTGACGGCAACTTCTTTTCTTGTTTTCAGAGGTATGTGGTTACAAGTGTTGACATTTAATCGAATCAGTTGCGTTTTAAGTGGTTTTTACCCTGAGAATTTTTAAAAAGTTACCAAAACTAGTGTGCGCCGGATACGTGTGTACGCAAGGCGAGACAGCAACAGTTATGCATAGTTGTAAAATTCATGAATGATTAATAAGCTAATTACCCAATAAATGAACCATATTTATGTCACATGATATCTTTTTAAACCCCAATACAAGTCAACACTCTGATAAAGCTGTGTCCTAATTAGTATTCTTAACCTTTGATACAGCTGTATCCTAATAGTTGACCTGCATCTAAGGACATATGCAGACTTATATTCATTTATGCAATGTCTTTCGTCAAAATCCAAGATCTGATTTGGTTTGTTTATGACCATATGCATTTAAGGACATATGCAGACTTATATTCATTTATTATGCAATGTCTTTCGTCAAAATCCAAGATCTGATTGGTTTGTTTATGACCATATGCATCTAAGGACATATGCAGACTTATTGCTGCCGAGCGCCAGCGAGGCAGCACACTATTCTTGACGTTACACGAAGTTCTTGCTTTTTCGTGTCCAGTTCCCCGGCCGAGTTATATTTAGTCGAAATCTCGATTTGTGCGGTGGAGATGTCAGCAATTCCGGGGGAAAATTAAGTATTCAGGTTGGTTTTTAAAATGAGGGGGTTGGCCCGGAAAATTAAGTATACAGGTTGGTTTTTAAGATGAGGGGGATGGTCAACAAAATTTTCTTAAAATATGCCTGGTGTATGTCGGAAAAAACTCGGAAATTTGATCAAATCTCGATTCAAATTGAAAGCTGAAGAAATATTACTAAAATTGTAAGCTCAAGAAATATTACAAACGTGTCAGCTATAGCCTCAACAAGAAACATTACAAACGCCTCAGCTATATACACAAAGTCCGACTTAAAATGGCAACGAGTGTTTGTGCGTCCGACTTCAAATTGATTAAATGTCGATTAAAACTGAAAGCTCAAGAAATATTACAAACGCCTGAGCTATAGACTCCAGAGTCCGACTTCAAATGGCAACCAGTGTTAGTGTGTATATTCATATACTCATGTTGTTCTGCTCAATTAATTCTTTTATAAAATGTTAGCTATAGACCCCAAAGTAAGCAATATTACTATATTGTCACCTATTACTATTGTGTCACCTGTAGACCCAACGAGTGTTTGTGTGTATACTGATATGCTCATGTTATTCTGCCCAATTAATTCTTTTGTAAAATGTTAGCTATACAGACTGCAAAGTAAGCAATATTACAAACGTGCCACGGTGCCACCTTTAGACCCTAAAGTCTGACTTCAAATGGCGACAAATGTGTATGATTTTGGTGTAAAACTGTGCACCAAATTTCATTTTGGTAAGGTCATTTTTGATAGTTAACACACTTATCACTGAATTTCAGTCCCCAAAGTCTGATTTCAAATGGGGATATTAACTTTGATTAAAATTTCAGTCTACGATTACAAAAAAATATGTCCACATGCACATTTTCCTAGGGCTAGAATGTATTGACAATGTCAATTGAAAATTTTCAGTCCATGATTACAGAAAAATATGTCCACAAGCCCATTTTACTAGGGTTAGGATCGAACTGACCAAGCGATAAATTACATTAAAAATAACTTTTCCTCGGAGGTTTACGAATAGAAGCAGAAAGACTTTTCTTTTGAATTTGCTTTTGTTTACCATATGTAGATCATTTTCAATAGTTTTGGGGTTTTTTTGGGACACCCTGTAGACTATTACGTCGCACACTTCACTGCATTTGTTTGCTTTGTCTTTTGTTAATTGAACTTGTGCTTGTGCATAATTATGTTGCTACCGTAATTAGGACGAGGGTTTTATAACCATAATTAAAATGAAAGTTATTAAGTTAATCTGTTGTTGAATTGCACTCGATACATGAAAAAATCCTACTTTTAAAACAAACCTAAATTGTCAATTCCACTGATGACATACCAACATCAATCCTGCAAAATCTGAGAAAAAATGCCACGCTTGCGTAGGCCTTTTCAAGCCGTAGAAAGAAACCTACTGTACGACATGTACAGAAGGAGCGGTGCACTCTGGGAACAAACGCGGCGTTAATGGTAGGTATGTAGATTGTAAATAAAACTTGAAATATATTATTTAAATTAAGAAATAAAACATTTAAATCAACAATTTCGTTCTCCATGATCACTTCGCGTGGTATTACAGGCGGAATAAGGCCTGTTATAGACGTAGAATTTTTCATGCATCGAATGACATTCAAATTGCGAAGAAAAGCAGAAAGAATATTCTTTTGAAATTCGTTTTGTTCTTTCGTAGTTTATGCTCGTAGTCTTATGCTTGTGGTCGTGATTATGTCGATGCTGATAACGCATACTTCACTGCATTTTTTTATTTTGTCTTTTGTTTTAGAATATCAAATGCTTCAGTTCTTGTACTTTCCCTATTCGTGAAAAATAAAGACTACTTTAGATTTGTGACATGTGTTAATTCCTTCATGCCATGTTAGTAACCGAAGTTTGCAAAATACGAACTAAAAGACTATACATAAGGCCTAGGCACCGGCGAGGGTATTCAGTCTCACTTCATACTGATTATAATACTTAACAATCATGTATTGTACGTAGAGAATTCTTCTTCTCTTCGTATTTTAAATTTGCCCGCACCTACGAAAAATATTGGGAATATGAGTACAACAACAAACTTTCACTAGATCAATCAATTTGTAAAGTCTAATTTTAAAACATTATTTTACACGATACACACAGAAGACAGCCATGTACTGATCTGCATTCAATTTATTCAGAGCCATTGTTGAAAACCAATGGCAACGAAGTATTTTGCCTAAAGCATGCAAATTTAATAGCGCCAACCAGTAAGAATTGGTTATTTTGCTTATACTATGTCTCGATAATATATTAATGAGGCAACAATGAGTCTATATGTCCTTAGATGCAGGTCAACTAATTAGCAAGCATTTATTAACTTTGTTAAAAAATGTTCCTGATTAATATTTATATATTGGACGCGCACGAAACAAACAAGCATTTATATATTTCTTCCATAACAGATATATTTGCTAAAAATCAGACTTTATAGTTAGGGTTACGGTTACACTTCTTCTTCTTCCAGAAATGACAATTCCTCTTCGTTAGATTTTTGCTGGCGAAAACGACGATACATTGTTCACTAACAAATAACAAACTATACGCTAACGAAAAGCTATATTACGCACACAAGCAGAATACGCCCTGTTTATTTTCATTATATTCCTCCTCAACGTTCATCAAAATCTTTTTATTTCCGCCCCATCTGCCAGCATAGTGTTAAAATGCTGTAAGATTGTTTGAAAACCACGTATTTGCGTATTTACATTATAAAACAAACAGTCATAAAGCAATGCCAAGGCACAACCACAATAAAACAACTGGCAATTAAGTGGCCAAGTACTGCATAATATTAAGCTCCCATTCAGATCCCCAAATCCCCATTCAGATCTGCCGCTCGTATTTTACCTATTACTTACAGTTGTATACTTATTTCATCGCGTACTCTGACAAGCTTGATCGTGCCCCTTTCATCACATTGAAGCCAGCCCTACAACTTGGTCATGCTATGCAATATTAAACATTATCATTATTCATTTCTTTAGAAATTGATTGCTTATACGGTCTATAAACACTGAAAAATTTGCATTTGCATGACCAAATAGCGGGCTAGCTTCGCCACTGAATATTATTAGTCGAATTAAAAAAAAATCCCTTTTTACAATCTCTAAAGCTTGCCTACTGCTCATTGTTTACGTGGTTACGTGATTCGTTATTTGCATTTTTCCTCCATACCGTGGACTGATCTGGACTCTTGTCGATAGGTTTTCATGCAAACCAATGGCATACTCAATTGTCTGTATATTGAAATACTAGTGACCATGTAAGGAAAAATAAGTTAGCCAAACGGGGGCAATTCCTGTTTAGCTTGTATATCAGCTCGATCACGTCCCTGATGACAGTTATGCATTTGCCCATTTTCCAAATATCGAACTTTTGAACGTGGGCATGGAAGGGTGGAGTAGAAAGAGAGAATTTAAAATGCTATTGGTTAATATTGATGCGTTAAACCATAGTTAATAGAGCTAGATAGTTTCGAAACTGATTAGAACTGCAATACAAGTCATTATCTAAACGTGATATACAGTATAAAGAGATTCTAAGGTGTTTTTGCGGAAGTAGATTTGTCTTTATAAACTCATCTGACTTGTCAGTGTATATTTGCATGTTGCTTCCTTTTTGTGTACTCAAGCGACACATGCTAGTATTCCTGCCTGTTACCGCTTAGGGATGGTAGATTTATGAACAAATTAAATTAAATAAGCCAAACCGTGATTAGTACTATCAAAATAACAAATAGAACAAAATGCAAATACAAAGGAAAACAATGAGCATTGTCAAAAATTTGGCCCATTTATGCAGGCAATCTATCAACAACCCTGACACCGCCAACTGTGAAAGACTGAAAGGGATCGCCTTTATTATTCTGTATTCAGGAGTCGCAATAACGCTTACGCTTCTAAACGTTTAAACCGCCGAAACGAAAGGTATTGCTCAAATTCTATTAACCCTTTAACTTTTAACAAGCGGGATCGAATTACGTTCTTATAAATTGGCTGCCGTGATTACGAAGGAAGGCAAACTGTCATGGTTATATACGGCATGGCTTATCGCAATATTTTTGGGTGTAATGAGTGTCAATTCAGGTAAGAAAGAAACTAACTGAAGTATTATAGCATTACTTGACGACGGCAATTTCTGCGAGGATGGAATCGTGACGAGGCTAGATGCTGGTGATTGTTTCAGACCATTAACAAATGTCAAAGACGTATATTTACTGTGTCTCAAGCTTACTTTACACGTCTAGATACAAAAAACAGTCTCGAACCTACGGCAGATTTTGATCTTTTGATCGGGTGCTAATTAGCAATAGCAACCCTGAAATATGAGTTCGACCTGTTTGATAACTGCATAAACACTTTCATGTTGTGTTGGTTCCCTTTGCTATGTCAATTCGATAAATTCCGCAAATTGGTTAATACAATTAAAATTTGATATTTTCTGTGTTGCTCATCGAAGCAGTTCCGGCTACTATTTCGGACGAGCAATATTATATAAGTGATGTGAATGTACATAATTTTTAGCAATTTCCAGCGCGTTTCATATGATAGAGGAAGTTGATGTCATTATTTTAATCTACATTGCCGTGATCTTTGTTTACTATAGTTAAGATTCCTGATGAAAACATGAGCGAAATTTCATGAGAATTGTATGTTTCTGTATCATATAATTTACTTAATGAATCATGTTGACTGTAAAGGGTGTTAAACTGCACAGGCATATTCGTATAGGTAATAGTATAATTTCGAGTGCAATTACGGATAAACAAGCACGAGTGAGCTCAAAGAGCTTATTACAGATTTTTGTACTGTTGTTACAGATTTTTGCACTGTTGTTACAGATTTTTGCACTGTTCTGGGTGATGTTTTGGATTAACTGCACTCGAATCAACCAATCACAGCCCAAAAACATTTCCTTGTATATTATTACAGTAGAAAGAGATACTTTATAATTAGCAGGACCATGTAAAATATTTCTCCGCAGTAACACCACCACCTGGAGATTGCAAATAGATTTTATTAGTATTTTTGTTGAAGTTCTATCTAATGGCACCAAAATTTTTATATATGGGTGGTATTTAATATGCAGCTTGATTTTAAATTGAACACAACTTTTTGACTGCATTGAAAATGGTGTACAGATATAATTGTAGTGTCTTTTTCACAGTAAGATTGCCTGATATAAGTCAGATCTAGAGCTGTGCTGATTAAAAAAGGAAAATAACTACTTGTTGGTATACATGATGGTGTATACAAATTTGCAGATGTAGATAAATCAAGTTTTGCAGCTTGAAAATGATCCGTGCACTTGCAAAACTCCATTATGTTACCTTGGCCAAGAATTTTATTGTAGTGGTACAAAAAGTTGAAAATGCATATATATATATATATATATATATATATATATATATATATATATATATATATATATATATATATATATATATATATATATATATATATATATATATATATATATATATATATATATATATATATATATATAATAATAGGAAGGCAAATTTTGCTGTCGCTACTCTGAGTTTCACGCGCTTAGGCTGATGATCGCCCAAGC
This sequence comes from Muricea muricata, assembly GCA_963855995.1. NCBI lineage: Eukaryota > Metazoa > Cnidaria > Anthozoa > Malacalcyonacea > Plexauridae > Muricea > Muricea muricata. The sequence goes on from CAWLCR010000063.1 coordinate 265,285, forward strand.
GCGTGAAACTCAGAGTAGCGACAGCAAAATTTGCCTTCCTATTATTATTTACTCGCTCTGCCAGTTATGGTATTGAGCGCTCTAAGTTATCATACCAACATTGCAACCTACCTGGTTCAGATTTCTGGATTATATATAAATATATATATATATATATATATATATATATATATATATATATATATATATATATATATATATATATATATATATATATATATATATATATATATATATATATATATATATATATATATATATATATATATATATATATATATATATATATATATATATATATATATATATATATATATATATATATATATATATATATATTAAGAATTGGAACACTGTAGAAATGCATGGATTTTGTTTTTGGGATACGGATTGTTGAACATGAGAGAGTTCAAGTTAATGCATGGTAATAAACAGGAAGGCTTAATTACACCCTTGTGCTTGGATAGCTCGTACCTCGCCCTGATAGCTTAACATATTTATTGAGGACTGTGTACTGATGTAGCATGAACACCAAAAACCAACTCAAATTGGCCAAGAGTATTTTATAAATTCGTAATTCTACGATTGGCGAGGTAACTTTGTAGTAAGTAATTAAATTTCCGCTCAATAATTTTGACTTATATCACATGATAGATTTATTTCTCAACGTAAAACTATGTCGATTCCCAAACTGAAATTTTTTTGTATAAACATGGATAACTTGGTCTCATGATCGTGTTATTTTTATTCAAAAATATTTGGTACTAGAAGTCGTTTAGGTTCGACAAACTTCGTCATTTTTTACTAGCTACTTTTCAGGGACTCAAAACTATGCCATATTAAAAAATCCAGAAAAAAACCCAATATTTATAACTGAGAGAAAAAAATTCACCTTTTACAGCTAAAGGTATTTCAATACTTGTGCGAAGTATGAAGTTAATGCAACTTCGCATGAGCGCGTCTACGGTTTGGGCAAAGTACTTCAATATTGAAGCCGTTGGAGTACGTATAGTTGACTCCCACACCGGGAATATCGAATTTTGAAAATATCTCCCAGGAAAAATTGTCGCAGAAACTTTTTGTATTTTTTCTGAAATCAGTTCACTTTATAGGTCCTTTTGTACTTAAGACAAAATTCAATTTTTTACAACTGAGTCGAGATTCTCGGTTTTTACAGGCAGCCGCTCTTAAATAGTTTCCATATTTCAACACATTTTAAGTATAACTTTCAGTATATGAACTTTATTGAAGCATTTGTTATGATAATTCTTAGTGTAAATAATTGTTTATCAAGTTTTACCTCTTTTCATAGGTGTCAGACTGCGTGGTTCAAACAACAATAGGAGTGGAAGAGTCGAGATTTATGACCGTGATTTTGGCTGGGGTACAGTCTGTGATGATTATTGGGATATTCTTGATGGTGATGTCGTTTGTCGTGTTTTGGGATTCCCTGGCGCCAAACAAGTAAGATTTGCAGCTTATTATGGAGAAGGAAGTGGCCGAATATTGCTTGATGATGTGAACTGCAAAGGTAATGAATCACATCTTTTGGATTGCGATCATAATGGAATGAATAAACACAACTGCGGTCATTCGGAAGATGCCGGTGTAGAATGTAAACCAGGTTAGTACACTTCAACAAGACTATATTTTCAACTAATTATATCATTTTTGTCAGAGTACTCGATTCTGATTGGTTGAGAAATGTTACGCTTGTATTTTTACCACTTAAAAGTAGGCGGAGATTCTAAATCTTGAGATATTTTGTTAGGACTTTCAATATAATTAAAAAAAGAACAACACCGCTGCAGCATTGCCTTTGTACCAAATCGTTTGGCACACTCCATTATAATATACGTAATCCCTTCACCCACTGTATTAAACGAATAATTTATTACAAAACAAACACACAAAACCCTCTCACATCTCAACACCTTTTCGCTTCTCCTACACGTGGTCTACTTCCGGTTTTAGTCTTAATTCCTGGTATAGGAAGTGTCAGTTTACTTCCGGTTCTCCTAAATCTACTCCAAGTCAGTTTACCCTCCCCTAAAAATTAACAAAGTTCAATTTTTACACACAACTTACAAATACCAATGTCAACATGACGTATTGTCTCAAATAGCATCGTCTTCTGCTAATTCACGAATCTTCGCTTGTGCATCACCAGCTGCCTTTCTTTTCTCTCGATTAGGTTCCTTTGTAGGCTCCTGATACGAACACAATGAAATACGCTACGTTTCGCTACGATACGATTGCAGTGGAAACCGGCCGGCCTCTTACAACTCGCAAAACCTTTCCTTTCATCCATCTCCCACAATTCTTCTCTTCGCCCACAATAAGAACAATCTCCCCAACTTCCGGTGACGGCGGTGTATTTCGATTAATCCGATGACTTTCCATCAGCCCGTGGATATACTCCTTGCGTAATTGTGTCCACGCATGCTGTCGAGCCTTTACAAAACGTCGATGAAACTTTGCAAGTTCTTCTTCCTCTTCTTCGGAATCTTCTAAGATGTGTGATTGCTGTCCCCACATGATTGAATTGGGAGTCAGAACCTCCTCGCCACCTCCATCACTGTCCACATATGTCAACGGTCTATTGTTTAAATGTCTCTCTATATCCATCACAACGGCTTCGAATTGAGCAAAGGAAAGGAGCGTCTTGCCCAATGTCTTGTGGAACACTTTCTTTATCTCTCTGATTAATTAATCTCTCGTACATGTCACCCCACCACGGTGATTTGGCCAGGTTAAATTTCCAACGAATCTCTTGAGTGGCAAGATGATTCTGCAATTGCTCGCTCTTTCGTATCATACGAATCCATTTCGCTGTAGCCTTAAAAACAGTGGCGTTGTCCGACACTATCAAATTCGGTCTTGTCTTCCTCGTTATAAACGAATTGAGCTTGCTTTGGAACTCTTCAGCAGACTGAGACTTGCTTGTCCCCAAATGTACCGCCCTGGTAACCGCGCACGTAAACATTATGATGTACGCCTTCCCTTCTGACTTGTCTTTCTTTCTATAAACCAAAGGTCCCGCGAAATCCACCCCCGTATGTTGGAATGGCCGGACCGTTTCAAGACGAAAGTTTGGTAACGAAGCATTAGTCGGCGGTACAAATGGTTTGGTTGCAAAAACTTTGCAGACGTTGCAATTGTGAATATGTCTCTTTACGAATGAGCGCAGACAGGGAATCTACCAGTTTTCCCTGATTTCCACCATCGTGCTGGCGATACCAAGGTGCACGACTTTCTCATGGACGTGTCTAATCAACTTCCTTACAAAAACTCCGTCTTCCAGATAGACTGGTGTATAGTTCGGGATTCGGCCTTGACATTTCAGGACCTTCGTTTCTGAATCTTCGAACTGAGACCAACCTGGTTGCTCGAGGTTTCGTAGAACGTAACGTTGCTCTCTCCGTATCCAGCAGTTTTGGGCCTCTGATAACTCGTCCGTAGTTAGGGGTTTCCGTCTCTTCTTGACCCGATCCTTCTTTGCTCGTAAGTTATATACAAATCTAAGAATCCACGTTGTAATACGAACCGTTTGCCAATAGGTTCTTCGTCGCAAAAGCTCGTCTAACTCATCATCATGCCGTTCTACTACGATTGAGACAAGTTCAATTCCCGAATGGGTTTCTCTTCATGTAGCGCTTCAACGGATGACTTAAGGCTTGGTTGTTGCGGCCACTCTTCCTCCTTCAGCTACCAATCCGGGCCTTCGAACCAACCACTCTTCTCCATCTTGTTGGAGACAATGGTCTTCCACGGTTTCCCTGGATTATAAATCCAGTAAAGAGATATCAAACTGTTCATCAATATAACTACCAGTCGAATGGGCAATCTTTTCAGCGCACGAGTGAGGTTTCTAGCCAGGTTTGCTCCCATATGCCCGCTGACCAATTCTAATCTACGCACTGATGTATTTCGTTTGGATAGACTTTGAGACTTTGAGGCCAAAAGTCCTTTCGACTTCCCAGAACCGTCCTCGACAACTTCAATCGCTGCATTACAGCACGCCATTGTACTCTCGTCCGAAAACAAGTGCAGATCAATACCCTTAGTCTTCCCAGGCACTAAGCTTCTCGGTATCTCAACATCTCGCAACTGCTTCGTCCAATTATTCCACTGTTGGGCAATCCTTGGGGAAACATCTGCATTCTAACTTCTTTCACCTTCACAGGCGTCTCTATAGATCCGCTTGCCTTCGACTGTCGTTGGTGAAATGACTCCTAATGGATCGGAGATTCTCCCTAATCGGCTTAGTATAGCTCTCTTGGTTAGCTGACAAACGTCGTTTTCACGCACCTGAACTTTCAGGGTGTCCCTCACCTTGTCCCAGGCATGTCCCAAGATCTTTCCCGGGTTGGGCATATTTCCGCTCTCTAAGGCTGACGTTGCTTTCCCATTTCCCGTTCTCTAAACCTCCGTGGCTTCAGACTTAAGCTTACGTAAATCATGGACTTTGGTTCCCGTCACCATCAAATTGTCTACATAAGTGTTCTCTCTCAGCGTGCTCACCGTCTCTTTAACCGTGTCTGTCTGTTGATCGTAATGGTAATCTAACGTTGCACCTTCTTAGCTAGCTTTGGCGCCACATGGAATACCAGTGGCGTAGCTAGCTTTCAAACTTATGTCATGCTATTGTGATGGTACACAGTCGGCGCCACCATGGTTGGCGCCGAGAGGGAAAATTTTGAAATTTAGAGCCTCTACATCGTCCGAAATGGCCTTTTTGGGCTCTGATAAAATCAAAATTTACGCATAAACTTTAGATGATTCTGAGTATACACAGTTAATTTCTTAAGTTTTATTCGGCCAAATTGAAGAAAATTTACCATCACAACATTTTGTCTTTGACTGTTTCACGCAATATCAGGGCTCATCAGCATGTCTAGGACACAATAACTGTTCGACATATGCAAAACCATGTACGATACACATATATGGTGTCAGCGTGATTCCGACATGGACAGCCTTAAAAAATAAAAGCTGCCGAGCAGCCTGGTTAGCGCGCCAGACACTCGCCTTCACACCTCATCAATTACATGAGGAGTTTGGTTTGAATTGGGCAACTATTTGGGACATTTCATCGACATGAAATTGCCCAATTTTTCATGTCATCCCAGTTGATTTCTAACCCTTTTCCTCCCTCCCAGGCCCTCCCCAAATGGCAAAATAAAAGTTAAAAACCTCAATGATATAGCAGTTCCATTCAAAATGCCACAATGGACAAGGGATATGTTAAATTAGACAATACCAGATAGTAGTTTTAAAACATTTTCATGATAAGGCAGTGAAACTGATTGCTGCTAGCTTTAAAAATGAACAAAAAAAATGAAACAGATCTTATTTCATTAAGACAATCAAAATAGAAAATTGAAATAGAGAATGTACAAATTTAAAGAAATAGCAAAACAAACTTAAAAACCTTTGCTAGCAGTCAAAGTTACAAATAAATGTTACTACAGATATTCAGGTATGTTTACGGGAGCCACTGAGTATTTTGATAAAATACAATACAACAGAAACTCCTAAAATTGACAACATGATAAATTTCATTTCTACGTTTCGACTATTCTTTAGTCATCATCAGGAACGAAATGATGATCTCATTACATACTACAGAATATATACATTCAGTGAAGAAACATGATATACTAGTTAAATATTAAAAGGTCTTTGGAGGCTTTTGTCGCGTGATTCAAAGTAGGGTTGTGTCTGTTAATTGCTATTGATTCTAGATATAATAACAATGACCAATGTCTAGATTTATTTATAATTTTAAAATTATTTTTCGTCTCGGGCAGAAATAGTTGTTTTACAACCTTTGCGCTTGCAGCGCCACACGAATCCATTCGTCACACCAGACTTTGTTCCGAACCGCATGTCGCGTTTCTGGCTTGCGATTAAATCACGTTGCTGCATCCAAACCATCTTCATTTCCAAATTCTCGCCAAAGATCACCTCTCGAAGCTCGCGGTGAAGAGACATTTCGTCGCGTCGGAGCAATACTGTTGATAGTATGCTCGACAAACATTTTGAAGCCTTTTTATAATAAAGTGTAGTGATGACTCATCGTTTGTTTTGATCAACATGACATCAAGATAGCACAGCTAAAACGCATACTATTCTTTCTGTTCACTTTGACTTCGCGAACCGGAAGATCGCTCCAAAAGCTCAAAGACAATGTCTGTCGCTATTCAGTAGAGTCGATGCGCTCGATTGACCTTGGTCGATTTCCATATTTATAAGAAATGAGAATTTATAAATATCTATAAAATAACAAAGCCTTGCTTTTGCAATGTCCTGCTATTTCGGCTGAGCATGACTTGAGCAATTCGTTCAACAAACTACGCATGGGTCGCGAGCATTCTGGCCAATGATATGCGTTGAAAATAGAAAGGAAGTCATGCTCAAGATGCAATAGCATGACAAAAACGGGCATGATAGCCCAAAAAAAGTCATGCTCTAACCTGCGATTAGGTAAATAAACTTTAGCCTGTTTGCAGGTTAAAGAACGCTCAAATGCGGAGAATTTGCTTGAGCTGTTTTCGAGGATGACATTGCGTGCGAAAGCATTTCATGTAAAAAAAAATTGGTCAAAAAAAGCTTTGGTTTGAAAAAATTTAGGTCATGCTCAGCATGACAAGCAAGACCTCTAGCTACGCCACTGATAAGTAGAGCAAGAATATAATTCCAGTAAATTAAAGTACGTATCGTTATATAGGCAAATAGATAGTGTCATACAATTTCTTACACTGATATAATACAGTAATAGTATTATCTCAGTAGAACGCATTTGAATCTAAATCCCGTGTTAGATTCAATAAAAAAATGCGACTTTGTTTGGTCTTTCGCACCATTGCAAGAGTTTATCATATTTGATTCTAACCCTGGGAAACCCACCACACCTCCTATCAACGGAAAAAAAGTTTAGTCAAAGACATACATATTGGATCTAGTAAGCACAAAAATAGAATTTTTGGTGATTTTGACACAACGACAACAAAATTAGCCATTGGGTTATATATGACCCATTGGCCATTAATGGTTGTTAATGAGATCATAACAAGCCCACTTCCAATAATTATTTTAATTGGTGAATAAAGTATATTATCTTGAAAAAGAGTATATAATTAGTTTTTAAATGTACAAAAGTTAAAAATGTTAAAATATTTAAAAAAAAGCATATGTACAAAGCTCATCCTGAAAACCTACAACTATTTGATATGGTACTTTTTGAAGCAGTTTCTGCGTTCATTGAAGCACAAAGGAATGTCACATTCTTCACAATAAGTGTCTTTTTTCAATGACTTGCATACTGCACAACTGCGGCGCTTTTCTTTTTTTCTCTGGCCAGTGCCCAGTCTGGTCGAATTGTGCATCCTGGTATGGATCAACCCTTACAAGCCTTCTCGCCTTTGGTGTTTCCTCATCCAAGGATGGTCGACCACGCTTTCGACACAAGCCAACTTCAATCAGGCCCTCTGCTACAGCACCTTGAAAATGACGAAGCTTCGTTGTGCTTTTCTTGGACAGCTTTAGCAAGTCACAGTCACGTCGCTAAAGCAGCCATGCATTTATGAGGCCAAGACTGATGAAATGCCAGAACAAAACCATATACCATTTCCGTGTTCGAGGGGAGAATTTGCACTTGGCAAGATGTGAATGTAGCATATCAACCCATATTAATGTTGTACTCCTTCACAACAAATGGACGGTCAACATCAGTGAACTCCTTCTTCGACTTGTCCCATCGACGAGCATGCAATATTCGTCATTGAGGCCATGTTCCTAGCCAGTGCTCTAAACGGAGGAAGTCACTCCCCGGAGATATTAAAAATGGCAACTAATACCGGGGGGGGATGCTTCTGTTTAGGGCACTGGCTATGAACATGTCGCTCATGACGTATCATGACGACAGCACCTTACGCTTTTTTGAATGAAGTGGCCCCTCTTTATAGTCTCTTCTCTTTAGTAAGGGTTTTAAATTGTATTCATAAATAATTAAAATGGGGTGAGCAATTAACATATTGGGGTCATATACGACCCCCTGGGTGTTCCAGAGCTAACCTAAATGCAACCTCGTACCCAGGCTCTTTACCTACACCCGGCGCTGCGGAAAAGACCCTGGTCGGAGCTGGTCACGTGAGCCCCCAGATTTTGGGGGTAAGTCGAATTAGCGCCTTTTTGCTACTAAGGGAGGAGTGGTAGAGGAGCGTACGCGTTTCTCGTGTTTTAGAACTAAAACATTTGTTAAATAAAAATAGTTTTCAGCAAGAAATTGGGGAGAAAGTTAATCAAAAATTGTATTTTTGCTGTTGTGATTTCTTTCTGTGCATGAAACGCGTATTGGGTTACACTTAGAGCACAAATGTGGATCAGATTTCAACTTGTCAAACATCGCAGCAATTATGTCGAGGAGCAAATACTTCTATGATCTTTGGATTCGTGTTGTTGGCGTTTGCAGTTTATTTTTTAAACTATATACGATAAGAGATACTAAAGGACGCCGAGCCGGGATTGTTAGTGCGAAATACAGAGAAACAAGTACCGCGCAAAACGACAGCAAAATGTGTAAACAATGTTCCGAGTTGACTGAGACGTATCGTGATGAGGAAATACATCCACGTTATCATGTTTGCTATAACGACGACAAGAATAATTCAAGGATAAGTCAAAGACTCGTCTATACGCCTATATTTAACAATACAATTCCCAAATTGATCCGATATGGCTGCTAGCATGCGCTGTATCTGTGACACATGTAATGCACGTAAAACATTAGACAATACAAAGCATATAATATATACTGATTTTGATAGATATCCTTTTATATACAGGGTGTATAAAAAAAAAGTAGACAAATCTGAAATCGCTCTCTGCTTCGCGAAGCGCCTCAATATACGATGTTTTTTTATTAAAATAGATTGTTTTGGTACTTGTAATCTAGAATAAACTAAAAAAATAAGAAATTTAAAACTTCAATACCCGGGGGGTTCTGTCTTTTATGGCAATATAAATATGCCTTGCGCACAAAACTTAAATGCTTAAAAGTAATTTTGACTTGGTAGATGGAAAATTTGTCGGGTGTTGTATTGCTGTACAAAATTTCAGAAAATTTGCTCGAGTCTAAGCCGTTCAAAACGTCGCGCGAACTTCCATGTTTTTAGTAAAATTAGCTTTGTGCATGTTTAATTTATGTTTTACTTAGTTTGCATACAACTCCCAAGGGACATTTAATTGAAATTGGAACATTTCTTCAGAAAAACAATTCTTATTGAGAAAAGATATACGTTTGCACGACGTTTTGAGTGGCTTAAACTCAATCAAATTTCTTGAAATTTTGCACAGCAATAAAACACCTAACATATTTTCTACCTACCAACTCAAAATTACTTTTAAGCCCTTAAATTTCGTGCGCAAGCCATTTTTAATGTGTTTCAAAATACGCACACCCCTGGGTTTGAAACATTTAAATTTCAGAATATTTTCATTTATTCTACACCGTAAGTACCCAAGCAATGTACATTAATAAAAAACTTCATACTTCAAGCCGCTTCGCGAGGTTGAGAGCCGTTTCAAAATTGTCTACTTTTTTTTTATACACCCTGTATATATACTGCACCCACTACAGTATATATGCAATGTAATACAGTACTAAACAAAAGTGTTCTTGAGCACATGTATCATTCAATGCAGTACCTAGTGATATTCTTTGCAGATGACACTGTTTCCCTTTGCGGAACTCCTCTGTATCCAATTCGCATTAAAACATCTAAACCATCATCTTCAACGAGAATTGCTTGAACTTCTCCATCTGTTTTTGCACTATCAAGCTGCAATATACAAGAATTGCATAATTAGTTGAAAATGATCATGAAAAGGCTTCAATTCATGCTTATAACGTGCAATATTGAAAATTTTTGACCTTCATTATCACAACCAGCCACCAGGGCAGTTATACATGTTAATTTTAAATTTTGAAAATGCCTCATGCCAAATGCCACCAACATATATTAAACACCAATATAAAAATTACAAAGGTTGCAGAGATTGAAGAAATTACAATGATTACAAAAAGATACAGACCTTACAGAGTTTACGGATGCGCAAAGATCACATACAGATATAACAGAGATTACAGAAATTGTAATGGTTATGAAGATTACACAGCACATCAGAAATTACATTGATTACAAAGATAAATATAAATTGAGATCACAGAGATTATATTACAGAGATGATATAGATAACGGATATTTACAAAGATTACAAAGATAACTACAATTACAGGCGCTAGAGGGACCAAGATAACAGACATTACAATGATTACAAAGATTACAAGCGTTAGGGGGATTACAAGGACCACAGAGATGATAGAGACAACAAAGATTACAAAGATAACCAAGTTTTTTTACAGGAGTAACAGGGATCACACAGATCACAGAGATAGCAGATACTACAATTATTACAAACATAACCAAGATCACAAAGATTAAGGAATAACACAGTATATTACAAAGTTAAGGGATAACACATGTTACAAAGTTTGTGGATTATGATGGTTACAAGATATTCATAAATAATTGATGTTTTTCTGTCAGCAATATGTAGCGAGACATGAATCTACAGCCTGTCTTAAGTATTATTATATCCACTGACCTTCTTTGCTACGGTTTTGTTCATTATGTCGGTATTAGCATCAGGGCACAAAGATTCCCTGCTAATGTAAGAATATATTGAGGGTAGCAAGAAATTGGGAGCTGGGCCACCTTGCAAAATTGCCATGGTCATAATTTCCCCAGCCAGACGAAATTCTTTGGCAGATAATGCAACCATGGACTCAACTGGACATCCATTCTGGAAGTACTTTCTCTCCACCAATTCCATCATGTCTGAAAGTATGGAAATTACCACATGCCATTGCCATGAATGTAATTGTCATGTTTATCAATGTACATTATAATATAGACACGGAAGGTTCGGAATCATAAATCAATAGAATGCCCAATACCAGGTTAGAACAAAATTATTTAACTTGAGTTATTTCATAAGAATTTTCAAAATTCAAAACAAACTTGTTCCATATGACAAAGAAAGCTAGCCACACTCATCAGGTGTACGAAAAAATAACACGTCTAGCAATCAAGCTTCACTTGTCATATGAAACTAATTTGTAATGAAATAAAATTCTTACAAAATAACTTGAGTTTGTGTTGTAATGATATTTAATTTTCTATGTATATAACTCCATCATGAAGACATAAGAAAAGTTAGTTGCTTCTTAGCAAGTTAAAAGGTAAATGCAATCTTTTAGCATACTCAGTTGCATGGATATTCAGGCAAGGCAAAAGTGACATCTTGAACCCTGGGATGCAAGGGTCTTCCAATGTTGAGTAAAATCATCTGGTATTAGACCATGTAAACTAACAAAGTTAGGCGCACGGGAGTACATTGTGCTTTAATGGATAAGTTCTGCCCAGCAGCATAGCTAGCCCGACAATTTAGTCTCGCTATGCAAACATTTTCATGTTCATTGTCAAACAATCAATTTCAAAAAATGAATAATGATAATAACTTGAAAATAACTTGAAATTTACATAGCGGGACTAAATTGTCGGGCTGGCTTTGCCACTGGTTCTAACATCATCAAACTATTGTTTATATTATAATGAAATTCTTTCAACTTTTGATTCCCTAAATATACTCTTTTTTTATAATATATCAAGCTTGACAACCAAACTTCTACAGTACACTGTCTTGTTGATTTTACCTGAATATTGTACTGTACATATATCTTCTCATAAAATGGCCCAACCCGAAATATGCCTATAGATCAATTCCTGCTCAACTTCAATTCAGTCCATGATTTTATAATATTCCATTATTGATTTAAAATACTGTACCTGAAAAAAATTCTCTGCGAGGCCCACCATCATCTATGGCAGGCTCGCCTAAAAACACCACTTTCAACTTTTGTTGTGGTTTCACTCTCCTTTTTCTTTCCTTTGTAAAATCTTCCCATAGTGTTTTCCTTCTTACGTTGATACGGACTGGATCTCCAAGCTCCAAGTTATTTTGCAGTTCATTGATCAACGAAACAAATGTCTGTCCTGGTTCATAACCTCCTATTCCAAACTCATTGTTATCAAACAAGTTATTCTCATCTATTGTTATGGTTTCACCAACAGATTCTACATGCCAGGAAGCACAACTATCAGCATGCTCAGCTATTTCTTGAATCGGAAATGCCTTAAAACAAATGGGGCATTCCACTCCTTTTGCTGAAAGGAATAATAAACAATTATTGGATGAGGATGAGCATAAAATCAAGAAAAAATGCTTAATGTATAAAAAACATTGTTGTGAGTTAATTACCATATTTAGCCACCTCCACCTAAGACTGCCTTACCCAAAGTATTCCCCCTTTTTGAGATGAAGAAATTTATTTAGCCCTCCACTCTAATTAAGCCTCCCCAAAATATACTGTTGTCCACCATGCACATTGTTCCTTAAAATATGTTATTTACCATTTTAGTCTTGCCAGTGAATAACTGTACAGTCATGCATGTATATTATACAGGACCACACTGATACACAATCAAAATTGCCTTAAATTGGTGCTATTAATAATCGTAGCAATTCTTGGACAAAGGCCTTTACGTACCATACCTGGGTTAGTGTTGCATAAGGAATTTGCCTACATAGGAGTACAGCAAGTAAACTAGTGTATTGGTTACCCTTGTATCAGAAAATGAGATTGGCAGTATGCTATGCAATGTGATCATATATATATATATATATATATATATATATATATATATATATATATATATATATATATATATATATATATATATATATATATATATATATATATATATATATATATATATATATATATATATAAATATATATATATATATATATATATATATATATATATATATATATATATATATATTTATATATATATATATATATATGTATGTATATATATATATATATATATATATATATATATATATATATATATATATATACAATTTTAAGGTAAAAACATGCAAGTTTTTCATCTTTTCCCCAACTGTTTGCCCTTTATTATAACTTTATATATTAACCCATTAAGCAGCAATGCACACTAATGAACCACCATACTTTATTTTATTCTTGTAGTCTGTCCAATACCAGACAATGTTACTTTTCAAGGAGACAGTCTTTCGCTTTAATGGGTTAATATAAGCATATTCTCACCTGATAATGCATATGATGTTGAAGCACCTTCATCATCTATATGTACAACTGACGGGGAGCTTGAGCTATTTGCAGGAACCGGATTAAGAGCATATTTACGAATATCGGGCAGTGAGCTCAAATTTGAAGATTCATTACCACTTTCATCTGAATTTTCCATTACATCATCCAGTGGGATCAGATAAAAAGTAAGTCGTTTATAGTCCCTACCAATTGCCTGTTTGTAATTAGATAATATGAAGGGCTGCCTAGTTCCTGGAATCCATTGGATTTCTCGGAAATTGGGGTATAATAGAACCCAAGCAACAGTTTCATCAAAAGTCTGATCAAAACTCCTGTGCTTCTCTATTGCTTTCTGAGTAATCTCTTGTTTTGTGGCAGATGAACTTACTGTTATCACATGTGTCTTACCGCGACGAGCCTTTACAACCCCATCTGTTTGGGCAGCAATGCCAACTTTAATTTCGACATTACTCGACTTCTTTGGAGCGTTGCTAGCGGTCGATGAGGCTTTTTTCTTTTTCTTCGAGACTTTGAAGCCTGACTGGCGTTGGCTTTCCCGCATTTTGTAGAAATCTTCGAATGACAAGGTAGGCAACCTAGGAGTCGATACAGACGAGCCGTTGCTGGATTGAGGTGTTACAGGAGGCCTTTCATTATTGCTTTCACGGCTCCATACATTAGTAGAGTTAGACGATGTTGGTGTACTGCCAAGCAAACGCGAAACCTCTTCGCGAACGACTTCACGTATTTCGTTTCTTACAAAGTTAGATTAGTCAGACGCCATCTTTGATTTGGGAAAACCCCCGACATGTCTGAATATAGTCCGTATGCGCGCGCACGGTTTTGAGCTTTTGTTTGCAGCGTGCTCTATATTTTGTTTGCAGTGTGTTTTATAATTATTTTGTTTGCAGTGTGCTTTATATTTTGTTTGCAGTGTGTTCTATATTTTGTTTGCACCGTGTTCTATATTTTGTTTGTAGTGTGCTTTATATTTTGTTTGCAGCGTGTTCTATATTTTGTTTGCAGTGTGTTTTATATTTTGTTTGCAGTGCGTTCTATATTTTGTTTGCAGCGTGTTTTATATTTTGTTTACAGCGCTTTGTTTATATGTTTGCAGCAAATCTCATTCAGTTTGTTACAAATTGCTCTTGTTTGTGATATTCACTCTGTTGACAGTGGTGTCCCTTCCGGGCCACCGTAACTAAGCATCTAAGCATAGACAATCAAAGGAAATCAAATAAAAAAGGAAATCTAAGCAAATAAAAGCCACTATTGTTTTAAAATTGAAACGTACGTATTCTCACTGCAGTGACATAGCCCTCAAAATTAAAATAGAGGAAATGCAAAACTGTCAGATTTTCTTGTAGTTAAAGCTTAAAAACAAAACAACACGCATATATGAACAAACAAACGTATTCGTGAAGATATTCACTCCCCCGGTATGGTCGCCCACGAGGAATTTTCGTGACGATTGCGCGTGACTTTCAAATTATTTCGAAGCTTGAAGACACTCGATTTTATGTGGGTGGATTTTTATATGTACTGTTCGATTACATAATATAAATACACAGGAAGACGAAGAAGTCACATTTATCGGACACAAAAGCGGTAGGACTTCACAATGGCGGCAATTTTGGCTAGTTGTCGAGGATACCAAATCGAAGATAAAGTAGACGGCACAGTCTCAGAACAAGTAAAAAATGGGCTGAGCTGTTCTTTGGTCATCTGTGATTATGGAAAAGTACAAGAATTGTGTGAGACTTCGACTACTCGGTGATAAAAAGCAAACAAGACGGAAAATATGGCTGAAATCGTGTTTTTGCGGGGGGTAAGTGAAATACAATGCCTTGTATATGAACAAGATAATGTCAATCCTTTTGAAATCAGCAATAATTGAATTCAATTGAACATGGTTTTTCATGTTATAATAATTTTTTGTAGGAAATATGTAAATTTAATTTCTGCCAGCGATTTTAGTGATTTTATGCATAATTAGCTGTTGACCTGGCATGTTGAATGGTGATTTTCTTGGAATATATTATAGTTAGGCAATGTTTTGCTTCTAATTACCACCCCTATAAGCAACCCTTCTAAACACTATAAGCACTTCAGAAAGGCTGTTGCTTGCATTGGTTTGAAGTTAGAGCTATGTTGACCCTGCCGTTTTAGGGCGGGGTCATTTTGAGGACTTTCGTCCCGGATTCAGGTTTTGGCATATATGCCATGTTGACCGACATGGTCATTTAACCCTAAAACAATTGAGATTATCTCTGGTAAATGAAACGCATACAAAACCCTAAGCTGTTTTACATGGTTTTTGCGTGATTAAATGTTTATAAATTCGCTTATCTATTGTGCCCTGAGCAACACTGACATTTTGAAGTTCGCAGATGCTTTGCGTTACAGGTACACTGCATTATACTTGCATCGGTTGAACGTTAGCATACTAATGGAATGTTCAGAAGTTATGTAGTATTTCAGGCATAAATTGTATCTGTATCAGCGAATAAAGCAATTGTGAGAGCCCGTTTTAATGCCTTTTAAAATAGACATGACAATGAAACACCTATAAACTTAGGATCGCTAACACCTATAGTAAATCAGTGGCTAGTACTTGATACTTGATGTTAGATGTTTGAAAAGAGTAATACCATATAAGGAAGAGGACATGTAAATAAGAAGAAAAGCAAGCTGCCACATTGTACTAAGATATAGATTTTACAAAATAAAGAACAGGACATTACATTGGCGACGAGGATTAAGTGAACATAGTCATCGCCGACGATCCACAGCAAGCAGAGCATGTAAACACGGCCCACCAAGCAATTCCTGTGGCAATTCAGCCTATGCTTGAATTCAAACCCGAAGCCCACGTCGGCGCTAGCTTAGCAACAAGATGGGACAAATGGCTCTCAGACTTCGAAATGTTTATTGTGGCTTCAGGAATAACTGATTCAAAACGAAAACGGGCCCTTCTCCTTTACCAAGCAGGCACTCGAGTGCGGGAAATTTTCCGATCTTTGCCAGAAACCGGCAACGACGAGGCTTACGATACTGCTAAACAGCGACTAAAAGAGTACTTTGACCCTCAGAAGAACAGGCGTTACGAAGTGTATTGCTTTCGCCAGACGACACAGCAACCAAGTGAAACCTTAAACGCTTTTCATACAAGGCTACGACGGCTAGCTGAGACATGCGAATTCACAAACTTGGAATTCGAGATAGAGCAGCAAATAATAATCGGAGGAACATCTTCTAAAATTCGAAAGCGTGCACTACGAGACCCTCAATTCGCACTAAAAGACATGTTACTGGAAGGAAGACGTGACGAGCAGAGTGCGTACCAAGCCAGAGATATCGAGTCGAAAGACGTTAAAGAAGCCGAAACAAATAAAATCACTACAAAACAAGGGCAACAGTCAGAACAACAAACATGTCGGATTTGTGGCCGTAGTTATCCTCATGAAGGTCGTTGCCCAGCAACAGGCAAAGTTTGCAATAAATGTGGCAAACCTAATCACTTTGCCAATGTATGTCGAAGCAGTGCGAAGAAACCTCCGCGTACTGCAAGGAGACCAAAGAAAAACCGGACAGTAAAACCTTTACAGCACCACGACAACCAGGATTCAAACTCGGACTCTGATGAATCCTATTTATATTCGGTAAAAAGCAAACAAGCAAACAATGCGTATGTAAAAGTAAACATTGATGGTGTGCCATTTAAAACTATGGTGGATACTGGAGCCAGTATCAATGTTATAGATCAAAAAACGTATTCGAAACTTTGTGATGCGCACCTTAAACCAACCCAAACAAGAGCTTTTGCCTACAACCAGTCTGAACCAGTGAGCTTTAAGGGAAAGTTTGACGCTGTTATAGAGACAAAAAAGCGAATGTCAGTAGCAACCTTCTATGTTGTGAAAGTGCAGAACTCTGGTAATTTACTTTCACTGTCGACTGCTCAGGACTTGGGCTTGATCACATTACATTTAAAAAGTGTCTCTACGAAAGATGCTGCAGTGGACAACATACTGGATAAACATAAGTCGGTCTTTAATGGGCTTGGAAAACTGAGGGGAACCACTGTAAAATTAGACATAGACAAAAACAAAACTCCAAAAGCCCAGCCGCAAAGAAGGATTCCTTATCACATCCGGGAAAAAGTTAAAACAGCTTTGCAACAACTCGAGAAGGAAGATGTGATCGAACGTGTGCCTGAAGATGAAGCTACACCTTGGGTGCAACCCATTGTAGCTGTTCCTTAAAAGGATGGGAATGTGAGGATTTGTGTGGACATGCGTCTTCCAAATGAAGCAATCAAAAGGGTGCGACACCCCATACCCACAGTAAACGATATCAGTGTTGAGCTCAATGGAGCTAAGTACTTTACAAAGCTTGATCTCACGCAAGCATATCATCAACTTGTTTTGGATGAGCACAGTATATATATCACAACCTTCAGCACACATATCGGATTATTTAGATACAAACGTCTGAATTATGGAACTAATGCATCTGCTGAAATTTTCCAGTATGTATTGCAACGAGAGCTACAAGGTCTTCACGGAGTCAGAAATATTGCAGATGACATTATTGTTTTTGGAAAAACACGAGCCGAGCATGATGCCAACCTGGATAACTGTTTACGTCGTTTAAAGAGCAAAGGATTAAAACTGAACAGAGACAAATGTGTGTTTCTAAGCAACACCGTTGAATTCTTTGGACAGATCTTTTCCAAAGATGGTATTCGTCCAGACCCAAAACGTGTTACAGATCTACTGCATGCACCCCGACCTGCAAATGTTAGGGAGGTAAGAAGTTTATTAGGGATGGCTAATTACAGTAGCCAATACATCCCTGATTTTGCTACACTTACTGCCCCCCTTCGTGAACTAACGAAAAAAAACACACGATTTGTTTGGAACACTGCTCATGAACATAGTTTTATAAAGTTCACCGCAGCGTTAGCCACATCCCCTTGCATGGCTTATTTCGACAAGGATAAACAGACATCAGTTGTCGTGGATGCAAGTCCAGTTGGGCTTCCTGCTATTCTATCACAAAATACCCCCGAACATGATGACCATAAGGTCATATCTTATGCAAGCCGAGCCTTGACTGATCCGGAAAAACGCTATTCCCAGACGGAAAAGGAGGCCCTGGCCACTGTGTGGTCAAAAGAACACTTCCATTTGTTTTTGTATGGTGGTCAATTTAATCTGATCACTGACCATAAACCATTGGAGGTGATTTATGGGAAAAGAAATGCGAAAGCCTCTGCCAGAATCGAGCACTGGATTTTGCACCTACAACCCTATAACTTCACAATCGTGTATAAGTCCGGTGCTGAGAATCCCGCAGATTATTTATCGCGACATCCCACTACTAAGAGCATACGGAAACAAGAGAAAATGACAGAAGAGTACATAAACTTCATTGTAGACTCAAGCATCCCGAAGTCTATGACCCTCGCTGAAGTCATTGAAGCAACAAATGATGACCGTACACTAAAGGGTTTGCGTGCAGCGATAAGATTCAACAAATGGGACTCGCCGGTTGTCAAAGACTATAAACATGTGAAAGATGAACTTTCCGTTTCTTCACATGGACTTATTTTAAGAGGAAATCGTATAGTTGTGCCACACAGTCTACCCCAGAGAGCCGTTGACATTGCGCACGAGTCTCACCAGGGTATACAGAAAACGAAAGCCCTACTTTGCGAGAAGGTATGGTTTCCTCAGATCGATAACATAGTAAAAAACACTATTGAGAAATGCGTTACGTGTCAAGCTGTTGCAAGTCCAAACTCACCGGAGCCACTTGCAATGACCCAAATGCCAAAATCTCAATGGGAGGTATTGAACATAGATTTTTATGGGCCCCTCCCGACAGGCGAGTACCTGCTCGTAGTTATAGATCGTTACTCACGATTCCCAGAGGTAGAAAATGTCAGCTCTACCAAGGCTCCTGTGATCATTCCCAGACTGGATAAAATATTCGCAGTGCATGGTATTCCAGCGATCCTTAGATCAGATAACGGCCCTCCATTTAACGGGGAAGAATACTCCCGTTATCTACAGACCTTGGGGATTAAGGCCGAGTGGTCCACCCCAAAGTGGCCCCAAGAAAACGCAACTGTAGAACGCTTTATGCAGCCTTTGGGCAAAGCCCTGAAGACCGCAAAGCTCGATCGTCGTCCGTGGCGACAAGAATTACAACGATTCTTATTGCACTACCGTACGACACCAAACAGCACTACGGGTGTGCCACCTGCAGAACTACTCTTTAATCGGACAGTTCGAGACAAGTTACCGGTCTTAAAGAAGCGTGTAGTCAGACGGCATAGCGAAGCACACAAAATGGACGAAAAGCGACAGTCCTATAACAAGCAGTATGCGGACGAAAAACGTCATGCTAAGAAAGGTTCAATCAAAGTCGGTGACTGCGTTCTCATCAGACAGGAGAGACGGAATAAGCTAATTTTCAACTATAACAGCGAGCCATACACGGTAACGTACAAGAATAAATGCGAGATTACAGCTACGAATAAAGATGGTCACACAGTTAGGCGAAATGTCTCGCATTGCAAACGGATTCCGCGACCAACGACATCAGGTGATGGCAATGTGTCTGATGACTCGGAGGATTACATCTTACCATCTAGGAATTCCAACTCGGGCCCTCCAGAAAACCAGACCCGTGAAGTTGATGACCAGTTAATCGCACCACCACGAAGGTCAGAAAGGTGGCGAGGAAAGCCAGACAGATATGGACAAAGCATTTTGTCTTAAGATGTTTAAGTTTAAAAAATATACAGTTCACATACATTTATCTATATTTGGGATTAGTTATGTTTTCTTTAAAAAGGGGAATAATATAGTAAATCAGTGGCTAGTACTTGATACTTGATGTTAGATGTTTGAAAAGAGTAATACCATATAAGGAAGAGGACATGTAAATAAGAAGAAAAGCAAGCTGCCACATTGTACTAAGATATAGATTTTACAAAATAAAGAACAAGAACATTACAACACCCAACATAGTTTACTTATCGACACTCGTGCTTTCGGAATTCAAACGCTAACAATAATAAATGAAATGAAACACACAAAATAGACAAAAATCGATAATTTTAGGTTAAAAAGTTTATCTTGTCGTTCATAGCAATCAAATCTCACTCCTTGCATTTGAAATGTATCACTTGCATGTGGAAGCATGTAATTTGATACTTTCCCCACCCTATAAAGTAACGGATTTTTTAAAGAGTCACGTGACCAGCTCCGACCAGGATCTTTTCCGCAGCGCCGGGCGTAGGTAAAGAGCCTGGGTACGAGGTTGACCTAAATGCTGTTATATAACAACCACTTTGCGAGAAGAAAGTGTGCTTTCATGGAGCTTGTTGTTGTATACCTCTTGCAAAGTCGGGATGAGTTTCTCGGGTTATATTAATCAATTTGACGAGACGTATACAAAAAAATTATCAAAGTATTAAGGTATTTTTTAAGACGGTGATGTAGAAACTTCAGTAAAATCAAGGATTCTGTCCGCATGGCAAACCAACACGTTGTTTCAATTTAGGGCTTGTCAGTTATAAATTGCCCACAATGCAATTGTAGCTCTTTGAAAGGACGTCCATTGGGCGGGACCAATAAATCTGTTGATGATTATCGCACACAGTTGGGCCATTTATACGACAACACAACAAACAATAAGCAAAATCGTTTAAGCAGAATCCGGTCAGGATTATTAAACTCATAATCCTGCTGTGATGGGGAGGGAAACGATGTTATGTGTATTCAAATATTGTTCATCGTCGGAACAACTACATCTGTTTTATTTAAAAGTGTGGTCGCGAAAGGTAAGAATATTCAAAAATAATTTTGCACAGAGCATTGAGCATACAGTTTTGCCCTGTGTACATGATAAAATTTTTAAATACAATAGACCAATTTGGCTAACGTTTGTTTATACCCAATTCGCATTTTAAGACCACTCACATGCCTAGTTACTATTATATTAGCTTGTGGCAGCGTAACGGACAACAAAACCAACTACGCATTCAGAAGTATGGACATGAGTGAATAACTCGTATTCATCATTTGTATGCCTGGTTACTTTTGTCCTAACGTACTCTTCCACAAACGAGAACAATGGTATCCAACCATGTGAATAATCCAAAGTTGGGAATTGGGTGGCAACGGGAAAAACATTGTTTGTCTATTCAACGTTACCAAGTGTTGTCGGAAATATACAATATATTGAAGCTATATTCTCTCAAATATACCCAACTGATTTTCCTGCCAAATGAAGAATAGAAAAAGTATCCAATTTGATTATTGTCATTAAAGAATTTAAATTTTTTCCATTGTACACAAAACGTTGTGAAGAGATTACCGGGATAGTGAAAGAGGTCACCACGTTGTACATCAAGTGGGGACAAACTTATATAGCAATCTTGCCATTCTGTTGTTATGTAGATTTGATAGCTTGCAATGGATACTGGCCAAAAAGCAACTTCTCCGGATTCGCATCAGTTTTTATGCTGGATTTTGCGAAGTTCGTTGCTTTTTGACATACACACTCCCCACTTCGTAAAGCGCAACTATTTAGAAATTATTCAAGTAATTAAGTAAATATTAAACAATTATCGTATGAGGTCGAGCATGATATGAGGAATTATTAAGGCAGAGGTTTGTTTTATCACAAATAAGACAAACCGAGCCCTTAATAATTCCTCATATCCTGCGAGAGCCGAATTCAATAATTGTTTTATTATTTTTTGAAAACTTGTATTTTTTAAACTCAGTTTGTAAGTAAGAAGACACAAGCTGCTAACAATAGAACAGCATGAAATTGTTCGGAACTTTGATAAGCCAGACTACGACAAAAATATATCAAAACAATTGTCAGATTACAAGGTCAGTCAAAAGCCGCATAAATTATAGCGTGACGTCATAACTTATACGACGAAATGAGTCATAATGTCGTATATTTGTTTTCAATATACGACGAAATGAGTCATACTGTCGTACATTTTTTTCAACCCCAAATTTGGGCAATTACCAAGCGGATATAACGATTTCACCTTTAGCTCTTAATAAACAATCAAAACTCCTAACTAATAATAAATAATAATAAGTATTAGTATAATTTCTTTAGTAAATAATGGTTTTCAAGCATTTTGATTGGTTGCCTGACCAGTAAATATGAGGCATCATTTACTAGTTGGCATTGTGGCCGCCAATGAGAGTCGTTTTGATGTATTATACTTTTGCCAAAATTAGCAAATGGAGAAAAATTGCATTAATACAAACTCAAAGAATACAAACAAACTTTGATGTTAAACTACCTTAAGATAATAGATCGCCAGCAAATACCTTATTAAATACTTTTTTCACTATTTAAAAATTACAAATAAATTTTAGTCTTTACTGATAGGCCGTACTCTTTGGTCAATTATCATTCAGTTTGAGATGCCACGTGTCATGACTATTTCAAAACTACATAAATCTATAGTTTTTTACCTACTGTATACGAATTTGGTTGTTTACATCTCCAAAAACCTCCAGCTTTTCGCAAAAACCTTCGAAATCTCGACACATTTCTTAATATTTTACCCTGTCCGCCATCTTGTTTTTATAAGTAAACCGCTTAAAATTACGGGCGCATGTGAACTCATTTTGCTAATTAACGGGTGATAAAGGGTAACGTTTCGAGGGTCTTATAACGTAAAATGATTTTTGAGCAGTTTAGTTCATCTAAGATGTTTAACGAAGGAAAACTTATTTTTCATAAAAGAAAGCGAATGATATATCCCATGATTTGATTCGGTGGTTCACCTTTGCTGATTTTCATTGTGAAACGTGCGTGATCATACAGTTAAAAAACATGTCAAAGACGCAAAACATGATTTCAGAAACAAGTGATCCGTGCCGATATTCACTTTCCATGGCTAGGAAACCTTTGAAGTTTTTGTTCTTGTTTGAATGTGTCTAGTATACAATGAGTTCGTCCAACCGTCTGTTTGACATGCCATACGGGTATGCAACCTTTAGGGAAATGGTAAGTCACACGCGCGCCGCCTTTTTACTGATTACTTTGAAAATTATTACATCCATTCGTGACAGTCCGTCACAGTCACTATCTTCATCATCGTCTGAAAAATTACTACACGCGTACGAGCCTTCTCCTTTGCTATCTTCACCTTCACCATGTTGGTACAGTCCGAGCATCCGCAAACATCTGTGCGTTGTAACTCAGACTTCGGCAAGAGCATCGCAGTGTTTTGAACTCGGTATTCCATTTACAAGATACACCCCCACAGAAGGCAGTTCCACGCAGTGGCTTGGTAGTGGGCACGTTCAATGTGCTTCAGTAAGCTATCTGAATTTTGAAGGAGGCTGTTATCAGAACACTTGCCTGACGCAAATAGTATGTACCTACGGCAAAGAAATTATTTATATAGGCCAAATCTATATAAAAATAAGACATATTAATAATATAGAAAGGATCAGAACAAATACATACCGGCAGTCATTGACACCTGTAGACTTTTTATCACCATAAAGTAAGCAAACAAATCTATATTTAGAGATATAACTAGATCTTCTGGTACATCAGACGATCTACCAAGCGAAGAGAAACAGAAACTCTCAATAAACTGTGGGTTTCTTTGCAATGTTTTCCAGGGATTTCCTTTATCTTTACCATGAAAGGCGCTGGTGGAATCCCAACCTATCAAAAACCCAAATAAATGAAATATTTCCGTCAATCACTACTAGCTTTCCAATACTGCACTGATTTGTAAATGCGCGCACATATATAGCTGTTATTGCTTGGAATCAGCAATTACTTTATAAACCATACCTTCGGGCCTACATCTTCAAAAATCTTTGCGATTACAAAAGCAAAAGACATTATAGCGTGAAATTCCCCAAGGCGCGCGACAAATCTATTGTAGTAGTGAATATTTTTTCATGAGAGCTCCTGGAGTTTAGCATACACTGCTTCATCAAATACCAATGTAGCGCACCTTGATGAAACAAACAGAGACAATAGCCATTAATCATAATTGTAGTAGATATCAGAGTGCTCAACACAAAGATTTTGTAGGGATTTTGGGAACAGTCGCCTGATGATTGCATGGTTGCATGAAAATTAAAGTACGACAATTGTAATATTTTAAGATTATAATAAATATATATATATGGGGATGAAATTTGAGATAACTCAACACAACAAGAGACGTCCTTAAACCCTAGCAACAGAGTAACAGAATAGGAAAGATTCAACAACAAGAAGACCAGAATCTTCGATATAAATTATATACTGCCTTTTAAGACGGCCTAATGCTCGCCAATAAACTTTAACAACGGGATTTTTACCCAATAATGTTTAAACTCAATTTTACTTCATAATATTTTAATTCACGGGAGTCTTATCAAACTATCACTACTTCACAACAACCCACTGTTTACGTGGTATAAATTACACAATCTTTCCCAACTGATAAACATCACTGAGTAGACGTTAGGAGCAATCTTAGCAGAAACCTTTTCACGAAGACGTAGTGAACCTTCAGCGTTGCACTCTTGTACTTCAGCCTCTAGCTAAGTAGACAAATTTGAAACTGTATGACATTAGAACTGCAAAGACAGCAATCAGTAATTCAACAACAAAAGGACAACCATAACACAAACAACAGTACAACCTCTTTCATTCCGAGAGACAGGTTTCCCACCTGAGCCCCCATGCAATTGTTACGTTCGCGGGTGAGAACGAACAAAAAATGAGAATATAGAGTTGAGTTTTCATAAATTTTTAAGGATATATTTTATAAAATTACAAACCAAACTTACGTAGGTTAACATTATATTTTTATCATATTAGTATAACTTATCTGTCTTCATAATGGAAATATGGAATAATGCTCATGGCGATAATTAACAAATAGTTCATTCTTCGTATTCTTCAGCTGAAATTAGCATCGTCAGATAAACAACCATTTTCTCTTCAGATCACATCTTTCTCTGCTCTCTCATATCTTTTCACGTTCTTACGCCCTTCTCTTTTTTTTCTGTTGTGTAGAGCTATATTTATAGTACTTCCGTAGGAAGAGTTAAGATATGACTCTGCATTTTGCAAAACCACGACAAACCCACACGTGTCTGTTTACGTTGCTCTTGTGGTTTTGATAATTATTGTTATTGTTTATTGCTTACTCTTGCATGTAAGCTTCCCATACGTAAATTGAGCAGATTAAACTAATAGTATCATGAGTTCCTACGACCACCAAGAGTTCCTACGACAACCAAGAGTTCCTACATAAAATATGTCGCCCACAATTTCGAGTTGTTCTCGTTTTTCCAATTTTCACTCGTGTTGATATAACTGTATATCAACACGGAAAAATGTTTTATATTTCTTAAATAATACATAACACAGTCTTTGTCTTGAATATGAACTAAAATTCTTTGGCCTTCTTTTCTGGTGGCCGCCGCCTCACGAAGATTTTCACCATCGACGGTTTCGGCAGAAATCAGATTATCCTGTGTACGTTTTCTTGTTCACTGTAACATATAAAAATAAAAGCAATCGTATTTTATCATTCTCTGTCGTTTATTGCTGCTAATTGTAAAACAAATACTAATTTCACTATTGAACAGCACTTACCGAATCGGTGATGTATGGCTTTTCTTGTTCGCAGATGATGCAAATAGGAGGCAAAATCACTTGGTTTCTCGTACTGGGTGTACATTTAACACTTGTGTTGAATCTTAGCAATTTTGGACTAACAGGTAATTCTTCGGAAGCTGGCTCAATGAGATCACCCTCTGGATCATTTGTTAATTCTATCTTATTTATCCTATTTTGGGCGCGTTTAATGAGACTGACGTTGGTAAATTTTGAATAAAAGCCCCGATGATAATGTAAGTTACAGGGACAAGTTGTTCATCGCCAGACATGATGCTATTGACTACGGCTGACGATTTCTGAGCTATTTTTCGCTGTTTGCAATCAAGTGATAGCCAAAGGGGCATGGCAATGCACGAATTTCGTTAATGAATTCTTTGAAAAAGCAGTTAATGGCCCTTCCGATCCTCGCCTTTGAAAATTGAAATGTATTAATTAAATGTCGTATCAAGGCAGCGACGCTTGAAAGTGAGCCCACGATTTTCAGCGGTTTACTGATAAAAACAAGATGGCGGACAGGGAGAAATATTAAATAATATGTCGAATTTTCGAAGGTTTTCGCGGACAAACTGCTGGTTTTTGGAGAAGTAAACAACCAAATTCGTATTCAGTAAGTAAAAAACTATAGATTTATGTTGTTTTTAAATAGTCATGACATGTGGCAAGCGAAGATTATGTTTTAAGCATATTTTAAACCTACAAAATACGGCCTATATCTTTGTTTGTTCGTTGAACAGTCTCCATATATGAAACAGTGAGCAACTGTCGTTTGGTCATGATGATATTTATCTTGCTTTTGGAATCTGCAAAGTAAAATTTGCATTCCACTTTTCACTTGTGGTAGTGGGGGGGGGGGGCGGCTGTGGAAACTAATAATTACGATAGCTGAGGAGTCTGAATTGGTCATTGGCGTATATAAAGCAAATTGAAAAAGGTTGTCCTTTGCAACTCTAAGCGTGCAAAGGATAATGGGGGGAGGACAATTTTAGGCTTTATTGTTAAATATTAGAGCTATTTGTGAGTGGACTGACTGTTCTCTTGGGGGTGTAGTTACTATGTTTCTAAAATATGGGCTCCATATAGCGTTCTAAGCTGCTTAAATTGCGCTCCCATCATGCTTTGGGTGCTTAGAGTTTAAAGTTTGAAAGGACAACCCTTTTTGAATTGGCTGTATATTATAGCTACTCAACTAGGAATACATGCATGCAGCAACCCCTCGCCCCTCACCACCAACTATATTTTCGGAATTACATGAAGTACTGAGATAGGTTGTTGTCATAGCAACACGGCAATTGTTAATCTTTCTGTGTATTTTTTTTCAAAATGACAAAATATCAGTTTTTAATCCTTGTTTTATTGAAAATTTTTTTAAATGGCACAACATTTGTCATCAGTATGTTATTACACCTAATGTAAGCTTAAATTTGGTATAAAATACAACCTATTAACTACATTAGTAATAAGAAGACAGTCTTGCATTTACAAAACATAAACTTACTCTGGAATTTAAACAGTGAATAGACTGGATGAGTACGGCTACGCCGGCCTTCATAAAGCATTAAAACACAAGTATAAATACGCATTATCAACAAACTTGCCTTGTGTTTTGCTTCTCTGTATTTTCCCCGAATTAATCTCTCTTTAAGAGTCTTGTGGCAGTCGTTTTCGTCTTATTTCTCGCCTTTTTGGATGCCTTAAGTGTTTGCTACTCCTGATAGTCCGCCATATTCCTGAGATCAGAAATGACCACCCTTCGTTGGTTGTGAAAGTTGCCAAATCTTTTTGCAAAAATACGGAATATTGTAGTGCAATATAGTCCGCCATATTTTTGAGATCAGTGATGACCACCCATTCCCACTCACCGCCACCCTTGAACCACGCGCCCGCGATATTTGATGAACTTCAGACTTCGCTATGCTTTCCTTTTCCCGGGTGTAAATAGCCGTGCGGAATTAGTACCCTCGCACGGCGCTTCGCGCCGTTGGCTCGGGGATTAAGCGACACATGCAAGTATTCCTACGATGGCCCATAGCCCTGGTCACACATAACATATCTCCTTTGAATTAAGCATCTTCTTAGAGTAGGATATATTCGCCTGAAATAGTACATATTTCTGTAGGGTAGGAGACATTTCCGTATAACAACATATTTCCACAGAAATAGCTGTCTCTCCAAAATATGTTGTTTCCACAGAATAATGTTGTCTCTGTAGATTATGAAGCTGTTTCTGCAGAATATGTTGTCTCTGCAAAATAAGTTGTCTCCGTAGAGCAGGTTGTCTGAATAGAACAAGTTGTTTCCCTAGAATATGTTGTTTCCGCAGAACTACAAAATGAAGTTGTAACCGTGGAAAAAGTTTTCTTCGTAGAAAATGTTATTCTGAGAGACGCAGAAGATTATTTCTTAATACCAAAGACTAAATATTCCCCTACACGACTCGCGAATTTTACGGTAGATGGCGAACTAAGTAACTCGTTAAAGACACATGATATGTCAACATCGTCCTCATACACCAGGTCCTGAAAGAAAGTATTTTTAATATTACTGGTTGAGAAATGGTAAAGGTTATGAAGTCATACCGTGTATCTGTAATTGTGCTGACAACGGCAAAATGTTATCTATTGTTTTATATAAAAAGAAAAAAGTTACACAATTTGTAAAGCGGCTTTCCTTGTTTTCTTTTTTTGTTAGTCTTCATTACTCGTCTACAGATCTTTTTCCAGACTTTGGTTTGCTTATCCAGGCAATATAATTTTGAGTGGTTTTCAGATATTTCCGCCATATCTCATTTTGTTTAAATACTAATTGACAGTATAATAGTTGTGACGTCATACTGTGTGTCTGTCGCCGTGGTCTGTCCTCTATTAGATCAACAATTAGGTTTCGGCGAAAGGGGTAAGACTTTTCCGCTTGCCATGAATATTTACAAACTGAAAATATTGTTGATACAGACAACCAAAACAGTGAACTGCTTCACAACAAAGCAGTCCATTATCAATTCAGGCTATTGCTGCACAATTGCAAAAGAAGGTAAACTTAAACTTTGATATATTGCCAGTACTAGTAAAGTAGATGGTTAATAACACTGTTAAAATGCAGCAAAAGTTAAATTCACTAATTCTCATGAAGTGCATGATAGAACAAGATTTAATGATTCAAATGAAGGCCTTTAAAGCATCCGAGGGCTTGTGTTTGAAACATTAGATTTTGTTGAATATTGTAAGTTAGTGATTGGAACATTTATTAAATTTTGATGGAGAAAAAGCATTAAAAACTACTTGCCTCATATTTGTACTCTGCTACTAATCATAATATACAACAACAACAACAACAACAAAACATACAACAAGAATTCAAAAATACCCTAAAAATAAGAAAAATAAGAGTACAATTCGTTTCGCCCCCAAGTTGTTTCGCCCCAAAACTGATTCGCCCAAGTCGTTTCGCCCCCAACAGCATTCGATATCAACGCTGTTTCTCCCCAGAGTTGGTTTTACAGTATCCACCAATCAGAGCATATCCTGCGGAAATGGGATCACTAATTCTCAATTCGTTGATTGCTTATAGATGCACCGTATCTGTGTGCACTCTCGCCATTTAAGGGGTAGTCATGAATCATCATTACGCATTTCGTGTTATTAGTGCAGGCATCGTCTCCGTCCTCCAACATAATCAAGGAAAAATGTGGCTACATTGCGCCGGGAATTGTTTGACCTTGCAACCTCCATCCATAAAAACTTTCGACTGCTGTACCCATCAACGGCTCTATGGATGGGAAAGCCGTATGGCTTCAACTTGCCATACCCTTACAAAACAAAATCCCATCTTGAAAACAATAGCAAAAACAATGGGATTCACGTGCCAAGTTAACAAGTAGGGGCAAACACAATAGCTAAAACAACGCATTTAAGATGGTGTTGGCAACCCAAAAATGTTGCTACACGTATTGCATATAACCCGCAAAAAATAGGTATGCGAGGTAATTAAAACAAAAAATGCAGGGTGGGTGCCTTGTGGGGTTATGGCTTTTTTAGATCCGTCGGAATACCTAGCATCTATAATGTGCATTAAAGGGAAATGGCAACAAAATGTTTTATCGTCTCATCTGAAAGAGACTCCAAAACTATATATAGAAGTCAATTACAGAATTTTTATATCTGCCTTATTTGGTGAGATACTTTGACTTGAAATCTTTAGTTGTCCGCCATCTTGGATATTTGTGGATATGCAGGATACGTCACAACTGGGGTCACGCAATTTTTTTTTCTTACGACACAATAGTTAGCATGCTCTCATAACCGCATGTACGGCAAGTGTTTCGGATTTCAGCACGGACTGAGAAGATTTCAAACAATATTTGATTATTGGTAGGTATTTAGGAGGATTTTCGACAGGCTTATCCCTGTTTTGACGTCACCAAAACATTGTTAATGAGGTGAAAACTTAATCCAAGATGGCGGACAGTTCGTTGATTTAGGTGAGAATATCTCCCGAAGTAAAACAGATCTAAAAATTTTGCAATAGACTTCTGTTTATTGTTTTAGATCTCTTTCAAATGAGACAATAAAATTTTTTGTTGCCATTTGCCTTTAATTTATTTAGCGTCAATATAAAATGTTTTGTTTTTTAATGAACTAGGGATTGCTCGAATAGCGATGGAACTAAGACATGTGGGTGTTGATTCAAGCTTTATGTTGCGGGTTCGAATCCCGCGTTGACTTTTTCTTTATTATTTACCTACTTTTTTTCTCGACTAGTAGGGTTAAAATTGGACGTCGAAATAGCATTGAAACACTGCGCGACATGAAAGACAAGCGTTAAGTCGTCACGAAAATATTTCGCGCACTTAAATTGGATAAGGCTCGCTACCAATCCCAGTTGACTCGATAGCTCAATTGTTAGAGCGGGGGTCTAGAATGTGAGAATAGTATTTAATCAAATCACGTTTATTCCCTATTATTTGTAATTTACAATGCATTTGTTATTTTATTCGAATACGATGTACGAGACCAATCATACCATAGCTAATCTAATCAATATCAAGCATTTCAAGGAGATTAAAACCTGACAAAAACTCATCTTCCATTTTAGCTCCACAGCCGTTGCAAAACAGTGACCATCGACTGACCAAACTACAAGTACGCATATTAGCCATTTGACCGGTGATTTACATGTAAATACAAACTGAAACGAATTAGATTTTATTATAACAGTTCAATGACATAGTACTAGTAGCACGTGACAAATAGTCAGTACATACCGAAAATACCCCGGTAAAGCTAGTCAGACGAAACCTGACCGGTCCGTATAGATTAAATGACACTTTGACAAACTTTGTATCCATTTTTGTGGTATTATATAGCAAATCATTAAAATATATTAATAATGTTACCACCGCCGTCAGATTCGATTTTTTATTTGTCGCATTCATTCCATAGATACGGTAATTTCTACGAAGAACTTTTTCCACGGTAATAACATATTTTGCGGTTCTGTGGAGAGAACATATTCTATGGACAACCTGTTCTACGGAGATAACTTATTCTGCGGAGACAGCATATTCTGCGGAGACAACTTTATATTCTACATAGATTTTGCAGAGACGACATATTCTGCAGAAACAACTTCATAATTTGCAGATAACATTATTCTGTGGAAACAACTGCAGAAAGACAGGAAATATGTCGTTATACGGATATGTCTCCTACTCTGCGAAATATATCCTATTTCAGGCGAATATATCCTACTCTAAGAAGATATTTAGAATTCAAAGGAGATATGTTATAATGTGTGACAATGGCCCTTATGGACCACCGTATATTCTTGCTTGATACCGCCAACTGTGCAAGACTGAAAGGGTCGTCGTTATTATTCTGTATTCAGGCGTCGCAATAACATATTGCCTACGCTTCATTGTACATTTAGACCACCGAAACGAAAGTTATCGCTTTTATTAACTATGAGACACAGAATATTCGATTGCAAACTTTATTCTGACTATATTATTAATTTTACAAGGAATTTTAAAAGCCAAATCACATGCTCTTTAATTAATCAAAAACCCCAACTATGTACAAACAAAACAGTACTAAAAACAAAATTGTCATCGCAATTACGTCAGATTATAGATTGTTCGCATTCAGTACCCTTTCAATAATTCCAGATTTACATTGCTCCGGAATAATACCGTCGTATTCCTTCAATAAGGCAGGTTTCCTTCGTAAATTGTTATGCAAAGATCGTAGACGCGAAACACTGAGCCCATAGTTGTCCGACGGTGGGATACAATTGTCCTTCCACGGTAACCCGACTTCGTAATGTTGACCATCATGCGATATTTTTGGTCTTGCAAACTCGTTACGTGTTATGGTTGACGAAACATCGATGGTTGACTCCTCAATGCCGATAGTTTCCGTTTCCCAAAATTGCCTCAACGTATTTAGCATTTCATCGTCCTCATTCACGATATCATGTGGAATGTAACAACCAAATTCGAGACGACCTTCGAACTTGAGCGAGTCGTAGCAGATATAGGCCCAGAGAGCAGCCAACCAAATTTACTATCAATTGCAGTAGGACCAGACTGTCCTCGAATTGCATCGGCTTCGACAAAGTCCCAGTAATAATCAGAACCGATGAGTAAGTCGATAGGTTGATCATCCTTCGAACTATCCGCCATCTGTAATCCATGCAAATGAGGGTATTCTCGAATGTTAACCTTCGCAGGTAATGGAGAACATATTACTGGATAATTTAGTGCTGAAATTCCGACTAGATCATTCGTCTTCGTCTTTAAATTCAATGCCACGACGTCACATCTTTGTTTGCGTATCCCTTTTCCCCAAACGTATTTAAATGTAAAGTTTCGGTCTTGACAGGCTTTAGTCCGAGTCGTGTTTTTAAACTATTCGTCATATACGAGCGCTGACTTCCCGTATCGAACAATATACGTACGTTAGTAGGCCTTGATCCATCGTCATTTACTGCCGTTGCTGTCGCACTCTGTAACAAAACAGTTCCCTTTGTCTTGACGTCGGTTGTTGATGTAGTTGTTTTACTGGCTTAGTATCTTCGTGTTCTTGTTCTTGGTTGTTGGTCTCGTCAGCTTTCGTTTCTCGTTTACCAGCAGTAAAAACCTTCAAGCATACGGATTGGTGATGGTTACCTCCACAATTTCTGCAGTTGTTTCGTGAGAGACTCAAGTAACAAATACGAACCCCTGTTAATGTTTAATTAGATAAGACGTCTGTATCAATTTACAAGTTGACATATAGATATTGCATGCATGTTCTGATTATTAGTTATAAGATTAGAGTTCCGGTCGAAAGGACCTACTGGAAAAGCTAACCCTAGTAAAGTTAAATTGTTATTCTGCTAACCTGTACCTGTTATTAATGTAGTCTGTCCAGTAACCCGTCAAACAAGTAAGTATGTATAGAACTTTGAAGATTCTCACGAACATTTGGTATGTACATTTATAATATATAAATTTCTTAATGGGAAGTGTTTTTGTATGGTATTTACGCACTTGTTAATTTGTTTTCGCAAAACGAACGAGCGAGTGCACTTCCCATTAAGAAATTTGTTTATTTTACAGATACTGATATTTTCTATTCATTAGATTGCCTTTACCCAACCTAAATTTGGCTCACTTAAACGTCAAGCGCCTGGCAAAGAGCACTTTACTTTTACAAAAACCCAAAACAAAATTCAAAACTTCATCGTGTACGATGCCGTATGTACAGTATACAAATGAAAATTACTTTGCTTTTTGAAGCCAGATCTAATAATATAAAGTGGAAACCCTAAATAAATCAGCAGTTTTTAATTTTTCCTTCAAATAAGCGAAGAATACAAAGCCTATCTTTTCAAAATCTCAAAAAGTGAATATAATATAAATGCAACTTACCTAGCTGTTTGTTTTGGTATAACTGCCGTGCCTTTTGCTTGCATATTTCTCTTCCAAAAATATATTTTTGGTTTTTATAGCATTGTAAATCTTTGTAAACATAGGAAATTGCCCAACGTGTCGATTTTAAATTCAAAATGGACTTTAAGCAACAAGAAACTGCCAGCAACTTGAAAAAATCTCGCCAAAAACTTTGCCGGCTGTGAACGAATTCACTGCTATGTAAACACAGCCTCGCACTGATTGGACGAAACGGTTTTTGCACGTGTGAAAAAATCGTTTCATGATTCTGATTGGATAACGTTCGTTAAGAACATATCACGAAACGGCTTTTCACACGAGAAAAATCGTGCGTAAATATCAGTATCTATATAATAAATTGTTACTTTATTATACTCATAAACCCTTTTTGTACTTAATCTTAGATCGAATAGTCATTTAGTACGAAATAAATAAATGAATCAAAACTATACGATTCCGGGTTTGACTACATCGCAAAAGAGTCGTAAAACTCCGACGACGGAACAGCAGTTATTGGGCTTTTTACCATCCTTTACTTGATGTCCGGTCTTTAAACATTTAAAACATTGCTTGGTCTCGAACAGAATGTCCCTTCTGCTTTTTGGGTCGGTAAACCTTTCACACGAGGCTGAATAATGTTGATCATTGCAGTACGCACACTGAATATTCGTATTACCTCGTTCACTATCGGTTTCAGACTTCTATAACAGTGAACTAGCCGTCGATGATTTGTTGCGCTGAATTGTCGGAGGCCTTTGATCGGACGCCTTTACTCTTTCGCGAACTTCCCTCGCTTCGACTTCCTGGCGTATCACTTCGAGCAACTCGTCGATTTTCCAAACGCTTTCCTTGGTAACTCTCGCAATTCTTAGTCGTAATTCACTCCGTACCTTCGCCATCACAATTGGTATAAGTAAACTGCCATACTGAGCTGAATCAACTCCCAAGGAAGCTAAAGCACGAATATGGACAGTTATTTTGTCGTACACGTATCGGAGAGAGCTATGTCGATCGGAATTGTTGCAACCTTGTATCTTTAATAACTCGTCCATGTGTGCAGAAATGATCTGTTGGGGTTTACCGAATCGTTCGTGCAATAATTCAATGGCTGAATTGTAGTTGTCTTCAGTGATGGTCAAACCTTGAACTGCTCGATAGGCTGCTCCTTCTAGAAGCGAGATTAGGTAGTTAAACTTTTCAATCGCCGATAACGTCGTGTTCTCATGAACAGCCGATTTAGAAGAATCCAAGAACGAGTGCCATTTCGTTGCTTCGCCCTTATATTTTGGAAGAACTAATTTTGGCCATTTTGCATAGAAATTTTGGGCAACCACTTGTGTCACAGGTGTATGTGTCGTTGTATTTACTTGAGGTACTTCCGCTGAAGATGTAGATGATTCTTCATTAACTTCGTTTAACTTCGTCATTGCGTTCAACTTCGCTTCGATTCGTTTTGTTTTTACGATGATTTTTGTCTCCACATCGTCTGATTCCATTATTTCGCGCTCTATATCCTTTAAATCGCATATTGTAAGAAATTCCGCCCCGATTTTCTGAAGCGTAGACAATTTACCTAATACCTTGTATTTGTTGTTTTAATACTTCTAATCGACTTACATTTTCTTCTGTAAGGGTCTCGTTATTCAATTAAGTCTCGTCGCATTCATTGATGGTCCTGGTCACAGCACTCCGATTACCAGTCATAGTCGCCTTTAATCGCTCCAACTTAGCCTTGAGTTGCTCATCCATCAGCTTTACTAACTTCCAAATTAATTTATCGTATGAGTCGTAAATGGGCGAATTCTCGTCCCACGTTGGGCGCCATTTTATTAACTGTGAGACACAGAATATTCGATTGCAAACTTTATTCTGACTATGTTATTAATTTTACAAGGAATTTTAAAAGCCAAATCACATGATCTTTAATGAATCAAAAACCCCAACTGTGTACAAACAAAACAGTACTGAAAACAAAATTGTCATCGCAATTATATCAGATTATAGATTGTTCGCATTCAGTAAATACCTTCGTTAATTATAGCATGCTATTTTACAATCGCCAAATTCTTAAAATTACGAAAACTTATATCTTATCGAGGGATCGAATTGGGTGGGTTCTTATAAATTAGCTGTCATGATGAAGGAAGGCAGCCTGTCATGGCTAAAAACGACATGGCTTATCGCGATATTTTTTGGTGTAATGAGTGTCAATTCAGGTAAGAAAGAAACTAACCGAAGTATAATACCTGATAACGAGTATCACATTTTACTTGGCCAGGGAATGTTAGCGTTCGCAGGAAAGTCATAAAGGTGACGGTTGCCGATCAATATGTTGACGTTCGCAGCGAAATCGACGGCAATTTTAAGAAATTCCTGCGAGGATCGAATCGTGACGAGGCTAGATGTTGGTGATTGTTTCAGACCACTAACAAATCCCAAAGATGTATATTTACTGTGTCTCAAGCTTACTTGACAAGCCTAGACACAATAAACAGTCTCGATCCTACGGCAGATTCTGATGTTTTAATCGGGTGCTACTTAGCAATAATGAAACTATGAAATATGAGCTCGATATGTTTTCAAATTGCACAAACACTTCCGTGTTGTGTTGGTTTCATTTGCTGTGTTAACTGTTAACTCGATAAATTGGTTAATAATACGAGTTAAATTTGAGATTTTCTGTTTTGCTGATCGAAGCAGTTCCGGCCACTATTTCGGACGAGCAATGTTATAGAAGTAATGTGGATGTACATAATTTGTTAGAAATTTTCAGTGCCTTTCATATGATAGAGGAAGTTGATGTCGGGTTGGGATAAAACGCGGAACCGGAATGACGGAATGGCGGAACGGAACGGAAAGGCAGAACGGAATGGGGATAAAACGCGGAACGGAAAGCGGAACGGAATGGGGATAAAACGCGGAATGGAATGGCGGAACGGAATGGGAATAAAACGCGGAATGGGGGATAAAATTAATGCAGAACAATATAAACTTTTGCGTCATTCTTCTTGATATAACTGAACATGCACAAACAAAAGGCAATTAACTCACAATTTTTATAATGCTATGTTGATTTTGTAGCGATATGTTCGGTAAAGGTAGTTGCGCTTATGCACAGCAATTTGTTGCGATGATTTTGCTCGACCAGCGCCTCGCGAATCACAAGGAAATGTTTACTTTCACGTGCAGGAAAGTTGCATTCGAAGAAAGCAACAAGTGCAACCTTACTTCATTCCACAAATGGCATCCGTACCACACGGTCTTTTGCCGCATTTGAAAGCAGAATATATGCACTTTCTACGACAATTTGGTTTACAGGTCTGAAACGTGATTTAAAATCACTCAAGATTGTTCTTTATTAAGCACGTTGTTAAGAAAGTTGTGAAGAAAAGTTAGATTCGAAAGCGAGGTAGAGAGAATACTCTTGTAAATGTTGGTACGTTTAACACTCAAAACGTTTCCTGTACGTAATATAGTGTAACATTGAAAATTTTCATTCTTTCCCCTCATATAAATTTATGACATTTAATTAAAGGCACCTGGTAGCACGTAAATACATTTAAAAATATATTTTATTTTATAAATATATTTTTTTAAATTCTCCCCAAATTTACGTATACAGGCCTTTATTTAAGGTGTGATATGCTATTACATTTATTACATTATGTTTTCTTTCAGTTATCTCGCAACAATGTGTTATTATCAGAGTTGTTAGCGTCAAGTAAAACATATTTCGACCATGACGATATCGGTGTTTTAGAACATATCGCTTTTTAGAACAACATGTCGCGGTTTGTAGCAGTTTGCAGAACATATCGTTTTGTAGAACAAATAGCTTTGTAGAACATATCGCTTTTAAATAGAAGAATAGAACTATATTAATTAATAACAAATTAATTACACAAAATCAACGTAACATTATAAAAATTGATTTGTCAAGTAAATGCGATGTAATAAAAAAGAATCACGTGTCTTATATTGTCGTTAATTTTATCCCCTTTCCGCGTTTTATCCCCATTCTGTTACGCCTTTCCGCTCCGCGTTTTATCCCCATTCCGTTCCGCGTTTTATCCCCATTCCGTTCCGTCATTCCGTTCCTCGTTTTATCCCCATTCCGTTCCGCCTTTCCGTTCCGTTCCGTTATTCCGTCATTCCGGTTCCGGGTTTTATCCAACCCGTTGATGTCATTATTTAATCTACATTTGCGATATGATCTTTGTTTACTTTATTTAAAGTTCCTTTAATTGTATGTTTTTATTTCATGTAATGTATTTATGAATCATGTTGACAGTTAAAGGACAATGGCAATAAAAAATATTATTGTTTACAATTGTTAAGTTGACATGCGGAATACTTAATTTTATATTTGTGCTTGCCCATTGCCTTTAATTGATGTGAAAATTGTTGGAAATGTTTGATATATTTAAACACTTGTCCGCCATCTTGGAAAATTCCGCGTATACAATACAATACAATACAATACAATACAATACAATACAATACAATACAATACAATACAATACAATACAATACAATACAATACAATACAATACAATACAATACAATACAATACAATACAATACAATACAATACAATACAATACAATACAATACAATACAATACAATACAATACAATACAATACAATACAATACAATACAATACAATACAATACAATACAATACAATACAATACAATACAATACAATACAATACAATACAATACAATACAATACAATACAATACAATACAATACAATACAATACAATACAATACAATACAATACAATACAATACAATACAATACAATACAATACAATACAATACAATACAATACAATACAATACAATACAATACAATACAATACAATACAATACAATACAATACAATACAATACAATACAATACAATACAATACAATACAATACAATACAATACAATACAATACAATACAATACAATACAATACAATACAATACAATACAATACAATACAATACAATACAATACAATACAATACAATACAATACAATACAATACAATACAATACAATACAATACAATACAATACAATACAATACAATACAATACAATACAATACAATACAATACAATACAATACAATACAATACAATACAATACAATACAATACAATACAATACAATACAATACAATACAATACAATACAATACAATACAATACAATACAATACAATACAATACAATACAATACAATACAATACAATACAATACAATACAATACAATACAATACAATACAATACAATACAATACAATACAATACAATACAATACAATACAATACAATACAATACAATACAATACAATACAATACAATACAATACAATACAATACAATACAATACAATACAATACAATACAATACAATACAATACAATACAATACAATACAATACAATACAATACAATACAATACAATACAATACAATACAATACAATACAATACAATACAATACAATACAATACAATACAATACAATACAATACAATACAATACAATACAATACAATACAATACAATACAATACAATACAATACAATACAATACAATACAATACAATACAATACAATACAATACAATACAATACAATACAATACAATACAATACAATACAATACAATACAATACAATACAATACAATACAATACAATACAATACAATACAATACAATACAATACAATACAATACAATACAATACAATACAATACAATACAATACAATACAATACAATACAATACAATACAATACAATACAATACAATACAATACAATACAATACAATACAATACAATACAATACAATA